>SNQJ01S0069327.1:0-39037 GCA_010110895.2 Picea sitchensis
TACATTTATTATTAATCACATTAAGGTGGGGCCGACCTGTACCCTTTACATAACAATTAGGGTTACAGGTAGGTCTGACTCTTGAACAATATATAGAAAAGGATCTTATACACCCACTAGTGCTCATCCACTAGGGGCACATCCATAGGGATTTCATAGCTTTGATTCACTACATTACACAGAAGAACCAGGTCTTCACACATTCACCTGTGCTCATCCACAGGCATGTCCATTCTATAGATCTTCTTTCCCACTACCACCAACAGGAGAATCATTTGGATTCTTCTCGTCAACTCTACTTCTCAGAGGAGGCTATCACATCATCTTCATTTCTATTCACATGATGATGTGCCGAACACTTTTGGGATTTCACACGTTCACCTTGTGCTCAGCCATAGGCACGCCCTATATCAACATATCGATTTTCCACTATATAATCATCTAGATTTCTTCTCACTCTCTGAATGGAGGAGGTCATCTCTACATTCCTAACTCTGTCTCAGGCAGGAACCACATACCCTTCTTAGTGGATTTCTCTCAGGTTTGTAAGATGAGGGAAAGACTCACATAGCTGCTATGTTCCACATCTCACAGGTTTGTAAGTTGGAAGATGTATCCCATAGATGCATTCATTAACACTATTGGTAACACTCTCTAATTTACCTTATATTACAACAAATGGGATGACAAGGCAGAGAGGGTTCATCACAATTGTGAGTACTGAATTGTTTTCCTTACTTAATATTTCATATTTTTTGTGATTTATATATTTTAATTGATTTACAACACTACATTGATATGTTTTAATAGGTGTACAAAGAAGAATCATCTAAACATTTGATTGACATTGGATTAAATATAAATAGCCATCTAAACATTTAATTAACATTGGATTAAGTATGGGTTGTGATTATATGTTAGAGTATCAAGAGTTAACTGGATGATTTATAAGTAGCTATGTTGTTTTACTTCCCCTATTTTATAATTAATGGAACATAAAGAAACCTTTAACTATATCTATGCTTTGTCATGGAATATAAAACTTGTAGAAAACAAAGTATGATGTGGATCCAATGAAATATATCTTGAGAGATGGCATGATTAATGGTTTCGAAAGAATGTGTATTGTTAATGAAGCACTCATTTCTATGGTACATTTTTCAAATTTTTCAATCACTTATATTATACTACAAATATCGATATACTCATTACACTTTATTTCTACTTTTGTAGATGGAACATGAATAGGTGCAATGTCAAAATCAAGCGAATCAAGAAAGCATTCCAAGCAACCCAAGCACAATATTTTGTTAAAGTGATGAAGAAATGAGAGGTTCAAGCAACTTCATGGATGTTAGTATTTCAAGTGATGAATGGCGATCATTAAAATTGATGTTACAAGTTGTATATTTTGGAATATTTATTTGTGAAAATCAAACATGTTTAATTGGACATATTAAATATATGGATGATTTACATTGTTGCAATGAACGCAAATGTAATGGGTCAATATATTTGTTTAAATTATATAACACATTAATGGAATTATTATATCCAAACTCAATAATAAATACATGAAATTCAATCTTATTATAAAAATATTTTAATTTTTTATGACTAATTGAAATTTTGTTAAAAAAACCAAGAAGTTGCATTTACATACTCATAATGTCGTAAAATTAAGCACTAAAACATATCACTCCATTGTATTTATTTTAACTCAGTGGTGTGGTTCATACTTATTTACACATTGGTGAACTTAAATGATTATTATACATTGGTACGAAAAAATGCTATAAAAGCATTGGTGCTCCTATTGAAAAAAAAAGCACTACTTCCTTTAGCACTATCATTACTATTTCCATTACTATTACATAAACTTACACTGTGTGAGATAATATAAGCGTTGGTTAGTTATTTCATTATATAGAAAAAAAACACTATGTCTTCATAATATATAGCATACATGTGCATAATATATATTTTTAAATACCTGGTCCATAGAAAGTTGTGGCACATCAATGATTATTCTTGATAGCAGCACTCCAGTGCTTTCAATATCTAAATTATGCATTGGGATTTCAATAGTATGGGGTATGCACCAATGCTTAAGATAGATATTTGAAAACCCTAGTGAATATCAATACATATCACATGAGTGTGTATTCTATATAATTAGCACACCAATGGGCACTGTCGATATAAGATAACTGATAAAAAAACATTTGGCCACCCAAAAGTTTTAGTTATAGTGAAAATCCATTAAAACCTCCATAACAAATAGCAGAGGATTTAGCATATGTTTTTTGATAATTTTTCCCAATCTTATGACACTAAAAACCTTTGTAAAAAATTATGCTTGAAGGTGTTTTCCTTATAGCAATGAAATGTGATTATAACAAATGGAATGTAGAGAGAAGAGTATATAGAATACAAAGTAGATTTGAGACCAAGGATGGAATGTAGAGTGAGAAAAATAGGTGGAATGAAAAACAAAGATGAGATGAAGGATGGAATGCAGAGCACCTAGAGAATTTCTATACAAGAGATAAACAAAGAAGATGCCAAATTTGAATGCTTGAAGGGAATGATGACACCAAGGATGGAATGAAAAGCCAAGACCAAATATAGAACCTAGAGTGGATAGATTAGATGGAATTCCAATATGAGAGGTGAACCAATGGGATACCAGATCCAAATGGTCAATGTGAATGACACCAAGGGAATTTCGAATTCTTACACATAGTGCTCAAAAGGCCTTAGAGTGTTATCATGGCTAGTGATGTTGTCGAGTGGACTATTGTGGAGGATTCTCATATTACTTACATATCACTGTGAACATTCATTGGTTGTAGTGGTGGGCACCTGAAATATGCACCGCCCTATGAAAATGTCTAGAATTTATCCCCATTTCCAATAATGTGCCAGTCAAGTATACCCACACAGTGGAAGTTAGGTGCTAGGGAGACACTTATGAAGTGGTCGACTGAATTAGAGCTCATCAAGAACAAAATTTATCCTCACCAATAAATATATTAACTTACTAAGTTATGATAGGCCTATTGAAATTAAAATTATAAATATAAAGATATTGGAAACAAACATTTGGCAATTTGTATGTTCCATTTTTTAAAAATTGATTTCCTTTACAATGTCCATGAAAGACCTTTACATGGGAAATAATGACTTATATTTAATGTTTTTTTTTGTAAGTGAGTGTAAGAAGTTGTATTACTGTAAAATAGATTATGATACAAAAAAGGTGGGCCTCCTAGCCTACCTAGTAAGAAACTAGACCAAGGGTTCCCGAGTTGCACTTACTGATATATACGAGGGGTGGGAATGGTCTTCCACCAAGGGAAACCAGGCCAGTCCCACCATAACTAGATTGAAAAGGAAAATAAACATAGACATAAAAAAAAATAGACACAGAGATTGTGCACTAGGCCTGGGAGGCTAGTGACCGAACTAACCAGACAAATAACCATTCACTCGTCCAGGGCAATGACGTGTTTCTTCCTGTCATCTTCCTGGTTCTTGTTATCCTCCGTCTGGGAGACTGTGCGAGTCTTCATGATGTGGGTTGGCACACCATGTCCATCGGCTGGTGTGATGTCCATGTGGTGGACATAGTGCAAATAAAGGTGAAATTGAGCATCCAACTCCTCCATCTTGGATTTCTTATCCTTCTTGACCTCAACTAATAGTTTGGTAATAGTTTCTAGTCTACAGAGGCGACTCAAGATTTCACCCAACATTTTCTTGTGATCCAAGTTATCCTCCCTTCTTTCTTCTTCCATTTTCGACCTCACTTTGTCGATCATCATCTTAGTTAGCCCCACCATCTCCACTTTTTTATGGTAGAGGGCTTCCCTGGGTTGTGAAGCCCCCGGATCAGTTACCCAGTCCACTTCCTATGCTAGTGCATCCCAAGATTTTCCTTTGCAATTTTCTTTGATTTCCTTTTCCAAGTGGGTGATGGCCTCTTTTCCTTTATGTGCAACCAAAGTTTGGAAGGTTCCCTCCGCATGTTTTGTCGCCTACTCCATTCTTGACACCCATCATGGACTATTCAGTACTTCCTTTCCAAGGGGATTCCTCTTCCTATGAGAGCACTTCATTCTCACCATCCCATTTGGTCTTAGAGGTCCTTTGCTAGTTACTTAGCTTGTACCTCACTTCACAGGGATTCTTCCTTTCCTTTCCCTTGTATTTGTGGTAGCCCTAGCAATTGCACTTCTTCTGTTTGTGGCTATTCCTTCTGTCTTTCCTCTTATTTTGCTTCTATAGCTGCGATCTTGCCCTTCCAATAATGTCTTGTCTGTAGTGGTGATCCCTGCCGTCCTTTTTCTTGGTGGTGGCTCATATGGTCATGATGACTCATCCTTTACCCCTGTGGAGAACCGTGTCCCTGATTTCTTGAGATCATACTGTGCTAGTCTTCATACATGTACTTTGGCTTGGAGGATCACTTTTGAAACATGTCACTCCCTCATGCCTTACATCACTTGTTGCATGTGGTTTGTTGTCTGTACTTTCCATCATGCCTTCCCCGTAATTATTTTTTTCGCAAGGTTCTTGTTGTCGTACCCCCATCGGTTGTTTGTGCTAATCCTGCATGGTCATTGGTGATTGAGTGTTCAGGAATCATTTCCTTCCTGGGTCCTACTTTCCTACCGCTAGGCCTTGTACTTCCCTTCTCGATGTGACCTTCCTTTCTTAACCTACCTTCACGATATTTTGTTGGTAAGTGGATGCAGTCTGTTCTGAGTTGGTAATTTGGGAGATTGATCTAGGTAGTGTCTACTTCTGAACCTTCCTTGCCTACCCCCTCGTTGGCTAGTCTGTCCGCCAGGACATTTGTTGACCTATGGACCCAGTGACACTCCACTTTGTTCATATTTTTTAGATGCTCCTGGATTTTCTATAGGGAGAGAGTCAGGCACTAGTGTCTCTAAACCTTTCCCACTCTAGTACTATTCTAGAGTCTCTTCATTGTATTGATGACCAGGGTGGAGTCACCTTCCATGATAATGTTTGTCATCCTTTCATGCCTTAGGATTTCAAGGCCAAGCTCCAGGGATCCAAATTATGTTGCGTTGTTGTTTGAGTTCCCCATACTCCCATCATACAGCCAGATGATGTTTCCATTATTGTCTTTTATCACCCCTCCCATCCCTACCACACTTGGGTATCCTTTTTCCACCCGGTCAAAATTTAATTTGAGGAACCCTAATGGAGGGGGGGTCTAGTTATGGTCTCCTAGTTGGAGTTGCATATCCCACCATACCTTTGCGTTGTTGCACCCATATTTTAGGTGAAATAACTCCAGGATGTGGGAGTCCAGATCTATGAGTTGCGTTGTTTCCTTGCAGTTGCGGCTATGCACCATTTCTCGTATTTGTGACTTGAGATTTACCTTCGGTAGGATTTCATTCCTGAATATGCACCGATTCCTCTCCTTCCATATTGCCCAGATGATCATCCCCGATGTTAGGTTCCAACAAAGGTTCACCTTTTCATTTTCATTGTATCTCTCATTCAAATTGTTGATGGTTGCGCTGATGTTTCCCCATATTCTATTGGACTGGCGGTATATGCCTGTCGCCCAATACCATAGCTATGTTGTGTAACTACACTCATCAAGGAGGTGATTGGTTGTTTCCTCCTTTTCTTGATAGAGGTGGCAATGAGAAGGGCCTATGTAACCCCTTTTCGTGAGGTTTTTCCAGGTTAGAATTCGGTTGTGGAGAACTAACCACTTGAACATTTTGATTTTTGGCCATTGGGGGCTACTCTAGATCTTTCCCCACTATTGCGCTGGGTCCTCTTGAACCTGGTCCGAAATGTAAAACCATGCTTCTTTTAAGTTGAATTCCCCACCATTTTCCTTTCCCCACCTTAATTGGTCCTTGTCCTCTGAGATTGCAATTTTCCTTTTCCCCAATTCCTCTTCCACCTCTTTCACTAGAGTTGCGATACGGTCTCTATTTTGTGGATTGAGTTTGTCCCAGGTCCTCCATATATCGCTATCATTCCTTTGCTTCCAGTAGTGATGGATTGTTGTTTTTCCTTGCACAAACATTTCCTATTGGAGCTCCTCCCTATCTGGATTTTCCATCTTGGGTTCCTATTGCCACACGTCCTCCCAGAATCTGACAGTTTGATCATTTCTGACTTCCCAGAAGTTGTGTTTATGAATCCATTTCTTATTGCGCCAGGTGAGCTTCCATATGGTTGATCCCTCCCTTGTGCCCATGAGTTGAATTCAATCTTGATCATTGATGTTCGGGGCATACTTGGCCTTCCATAGGTTTTCCCATGGTACTGATTTTTCCATGACCCATCTCCACCAGATTTTTTCCCCATAGGCTTCATTGGTTACCTGTGAGTCTTGCAACCCCAGACCTTCTTTTCCTTTTGATAAAAAAACCTTCTCCCAGGCTACCAGGGCTAATTTATTTTTATTTTCATCACCTCACCATAGGAAATCTCTTTGGATGGCTCTTATCTTTTGAAGTATTCCTTGGGAGAAGGGAACACTGACATCATATATGCTAGAATTTCTTGTAGGACCTCTTTGGTGAGGATAAGCCTCCCTTCCAGGTTGAGGGCTCTGTAAGTCCAATTTTTTACCCTCTCCTGCATTTTCTTGATCACTCCTTCCCACGTTGCCATTTTTCAAGCTTTGTCTGTCAGGGGGATTCCCAAGTATTTCGTTGGGAGCGTTTTGTGTTCAAACCCAAGAATGTTGGCTAGGTTTATTTGGATTGTAGGATTAGTGTTGAAGAAATAGATCATGGATTTGGAGTGGTTGATATCCACCCCTGAGTCTTCCCCAAAGTCTTCTAAAATTATTTTATAAGTTTTTCCTTCCTTGACCATGGGTGTGCCATGGAGAAGGGTGTCATCAATGAATTGTTGGTGTGTGGAGGTTGGACAGTCTTTGAAGGGTTTGATTCCTTTTAGTTCCCCTACTGCAGTTGCACTTTTTATGCTTCTACGGAGCCCTTCCATCATCAGAATGAACAGGAAGGGGGACAATGGGTCTCCTTGTTTGATGCCTCTTCAAGGTCAGAAGCTTTTTGTTGGGGCTCCATTAATTAGGAGCGAGTAGCTTGTCATTGGTACTAGATTGACAATCCAGTTGATCCATTGTTGTTCAAACCCAAAGGCTTCTGGTGTTTTGGCCATATAGTGACAGCTAATCCTATCGTAATCCTTCATCGAGTCAAGTTGGATTATCATTCCCCCTCTCCTTTAGATTTTTAGCATGTGTATAAGTTCATGGGCATGGATGATGCTATCCAATATTTGTATTCCTTCTACAAAACTCCCCTGCTCCTGTGAAATCAGTGTGGGTAGGAGTGGTTTCAGTCTATTGGCTATGACTTTGGAGATTATACTGTAAACAACATTGCATAAAGATATTGGCCTATAGAGATATTGGGTCTTTGCTTCATTTTATTTTTGGATTAGAGTGATCATTGTGGAATTTAATGCTTTCAAGACGGAGTTCGAACATCTGGAGTATTCCACCACACCATAAACATCATGTTTAGCCACTTCCCATCCGGTTTTGAAAAATTCCACCGTGAAGCCATCTGGGCCTGGGGCCTTTCCATTGGGCATATCCTGGACCACTTGGTCGATTTCCTCCTTTGTTATGGGTTTGTTTAGATTGATATTTTGTTCCTCTATGACCAACTTGGGGATGTGTTGAGTTATCCTTTGTATGGCAATAGTTCTGTCTTGGTTGGGTTCCTGGGCTATCCTCTGGAATAAATTGAAAAATGTATTTTCAATTTCCTTGTGGGACTCTCTTTCAATCCCATCCCAATCAATAATTTTCAGGATTTTGTTGTGGGTTCTTCTTGCAATGGTGGTTTTATGAAAAAACTTGGTATTCTACTCCCCTTCCTTTAGCCACCTGATTATAGACTTTTAGTGCCAGAGAGTTTCTTCTTGATGGTATCTTGCTTCCTATTCCTGGGTCATTTGAATATCTTCTATTTTCCGATCTTCTATGTAACCCTCATCTATGCAATGTTCCTGGAGTATCCTCTTCTATCCTCGATATTTTTTTTCTCTTGGTTTATGTTCCCAAATATTTCCGTGTTCCACTCTTTGAGTTTGTGTTTGATTTATTTGAGTCTCTTATAAAGTTTGAACATCCTTGTTCCTTGATCTGGTAATTCCTCCCGCCACCATTAGTTGATGTGCTCCTTGAAGGTGGGATGTTCGATCCATAATTTCTCAAATCTAAAAGTTCTATTCTTCAGTGGTTTGGAAGTTTTCTTCCAATTAGACTGGCCAATGGTCTGAACCCCCCCATGGAAGGATGTTGCAATCTAAAGTTAGTCCCTGTATAATAATGGATTCCGACATCAAGAATCTATCTATCCTTGTAGCTATTTGGTAGTGATTACTTCGTTTGTTATTCCAGGTGAACTGGCAATTGCTAGTTCAGATGTCTACCATCTCCATTGCATCAATGAAAGATGAGAATTCCTCCACATCTCTATCCAGTCTCCTAATGCCCACTTTTTTGTCCACAAGTGTCATGATTATGTTGCATTCCCCTGCTAATATCTAGTGTAGGTTGCGAGATATGGCCTTTAGATTTTCTAGGTCTACGAGCATTCTCTTTTTTTCCTTCAACCTCTAGGGACCATACACATTGGTGCATAGAATCGCCTTGGTCTTACCTATAGTTTGCATGTTAACCGAGAGTGTGTGTCTTGTAGCTTCAACTGCTAGTAGGTTCAGTGATTGTCGGTTCCATAAGGTGAGTATATCGCCTGCCGTCTGTTGGCCTTCGAAAACCAACATCTGGTACTTGCTCCATTGTTTTTTACTGATTGTTTCCATTCTGTCTATATTTCATTTTGTCTCTTGAATGAAACGGAGGTCAAGTTTTTCCTTCCTATGACTATTTTTAAGTATTATTTTCTTTCATGGGATGTTTAGGCCTCCAATATTCCATGTGATAATATTCATTTAAACATGTGGGGGGGAGTTGGGAAAGAGTTTTTTTATCTTACCTGAATTTATTAGCAGGGCTCCTAGTTCTTGTAGGGTTACGCTGTCTGATTTACTTCCTTTCTTCTTCCTCGTTTGCTTGGGTGAATGTTATGGTTTTCCCTCACCTGAATTGATTCCCAGGTGTCCTATCTCATCATCCGTATGCTTGATCCCTCTAGATTTTTCTTCCTCCCTTAGAAGGAAAAGGTATTAGATACGATATGGTTGCTCCACTGGCACATTGTCTACTCCCTTCCTTTTCCATTGCTTTAGGATGTTCGGGACATCTATGCCTTCCCTTTCCACACTGTCTCTAAGATTGAGATCTTCCATGCCTACCTCTCTTAGTGTCATCTTTGAATCATTGTTTGCCTCCTGCATTGGGGTATTTGCGTCTTTGATTCCTCCTTCAATAGAACTTGCACTACATTCATGTTCTCCTTTATTTCTTGGAATATCGGTGTTCTCCTGAGTTGCTTGTTCCCTAGATACTCTATCTTTTGTCTTTTCCTTTCCTCCTTCTTCCCCTTAGTTAGCCATGTCTCGTCCTTCTGTTCTAGTCCTTACTTCTAGGTTTCTTTATGTTGGGGATTTGCTTGGTTTCTTGTCTTCTTTGTTTCTTTGGTTTGGTTTTACAAACCCGTCCTCATCCTATTGTGCTTTGGTTTTTTTTGTTTCTTGTTTTTTATTGAGAGGACATTCTCTGATTAAGTGTCCATGTCCATGGAATCTTCTGCATCTAAATGGGATCTCCTTGTAATCGATTATTTGTATCCATTCCTCATCCATGAATTCTAGTCTTATGGCTTCTGTTGGAATAGGGGCAGACCCAAGGTTCAACGCTACAACAACGCACCAACAAAACCCTAACTATTGGCCCTTTCAGCAACACCTGCGAAGAAGATGAAGTCTCACCCGAGGTAGAGGTAGGCGAGGTTGCAGGACTCAAGTGTTTGCAACCAATATGGGACATAGATATGGGATCACAGTACTTAACAGAGCACTTAGCAATTAACATTCATTAGCATTTAACCCTTATTCACATTGCAGGTAAAACCCTAATTACATAACAACGCAGCATTCAACAAGATCTAACACACCCAAGCACTTAACACATAGAAATAGAGAATATCTAGCATTTATTCATATTACTAAACACTAAGATACTATATCAGATGCATCTAACATACATAAAGATGACTGCACTAAGAATAAATCACATCAATCACACAAGCAACCATATTCGCATAGGACAGGATATTTGTGCGCACCTCACCAGATCCTCCTTCCCCGAGTTAGGTCACAGCACAAAGCCTTCTTACACAGTCTGCACACTAGCTTCTTACAATCACTTTCACTTAGCTATGCATGTCTTAACACATAGTATGCACAAAGCCTCTAGCTACGCACTAAGACGATTCTACTAGGTCTCTTCACTAAGGCCTTATTACACAGTCTGCACGCTAGCTTCTTACAATCACTTGCACTTAGCTCTGCAAGTCTTAACACATAGTATGTGTTATCACACTAAATTTCCTTGGGGTTTTAGTTAGTTTTTATCCTTTTTTAAGCCTTAGATTTTAATTTTTTAAGTTTCATCCCTTTAAAATTTATGTTTGTTAGGACCCCTTAGATAAATAAAATGTTGAGTCATAACTCATGTTTGATCCTCAATTGATTTTTGGACTTGGAACCATTTTAATTATTGACTTAAATTTGTGGTCCCCTTCATGATTTGTCACTAGGATCGATCCCTCCCATGACTAGACTGATGTGACACACCATTCTCCTCATTCATGACCTTGTGGGCATGCCTTGCTATCCCTTCTTACTTGTCAAATCATTTTTAAAATTGGAGTGTTTCGCACTCATCAGGCGGTTACATAGTGCCTTTCCCATTCATCATGTTTCCACCATGAGTTATGATTATCATGACTGATGTCATGTTCCTTGTTTTCAGCGCCAGGATTTGGTTAAAGATACCTTCAAGATCTCGTATTTATGAGCCTTGATAATGTTTTGTGATTTGAAAATTCAAGAATGTTGCGCTGCTCAAACTCACAATTCTGACCAAGAGACAACAGTGCGACCAGATCTGACGCTGAGGTAGATTTGGGCGTCACAATGTTCGTAGCTTCATCCTGAGATCTCGCTGAAGTTTCAAACAAGTGTTTACTCCACAAGTATCTCATCTTTCCTCCTCTACACATTAATTTTCACAAAGAATTAGCACTCAGAGTTTGGTTTACCGGGCTTGCATAGTTGTAAGAGACTCATCTTTGCATCATGTCCTTGTCTCCTCTCTTTTCAAACCTGTGAACTTGATTGCTTGTATCAAAGTCTGATTGCATATGCCTGTCATAACTATTGAGGTTGAAAGAATCTAAACAGTCTATCCTCTACATACACATATTGCTACCCAAAAGGCGCTTCTTAACCACACTGTGTCTCCCCTTGGTGGAGAATTTATGGAGAAATAGACATGCAGATAAATCCTATGGCCATATCTTGTCTGTTGAGAAAGTCATTTTTCTCATTAGCAGAATCAGGCTCTACTTCTATTGCCATGGTTATTTGGTATAAGCCTCTACTTCTAAGAAGAAGTAGAATCTCTGGCTTCCATTCCAAATAGTTATGAGGCATGAGAATTATTATCGGAGAGTAAAACATAAATTCCATCTTTTCTGCGTTCTTGAATCTTTAGTACCTGCAAAATAAATTGGTGTATTTTTTGCTTAGAATTCTATAGCTCTGATACCATGTAAATGTGTTGAACCTGCACATAATTAATCTACATAAACAATAATAAACACATTTTCAGAGAGAATTGGAGAAGGAAGAAGAAGGAGAAAAATAATGGAAGAATTCTCATTAACCATTTTCCACACAAAAAGAGTGAATAATTTACAATAGATATAGTATACATGAGTAACTAATGATCCATAGTTATGGTCTAGAGTGATTTGGACACACACCAGCAGTTACGGGAGTGAACTGCCACCTGGTCTAGTCTCTCTGGCAGTTACGGGAGTGACTGCCACCTAGTTGAGTTAACTAGTCTATCAGTCTTTAGTTAACTGACTGAACAAAGTGTAGTGAGGAGTAGATCAAGGAATCAAGGGTAATGCATCAGTATGGTGACGATCCCAAGGCAAGTGCACATTATCGTGGTTATGATCCTAGTGCTGCATGGTGACAAAACTAATGCACATCTAGACTCAACTCAACTAGTCAAATTGAAGTGTCAATTGAAAGAGAATATTCTCCAGGTGAAATATTCTCCCCTAAAATATAGGAGATTGGATAATGACTAATATCACTAATAAACAAGGAAAAACCTTAGGAAAAATAAATCCTAGGTGTGTGTGAAGTAACTCAACCACCCCCCCTGAACATCACTATGGTGAAAATAAAGATTGGGTCCCAACAACGAAGCCATGTTAGGTACTTGTTGATGGGAGAAATTGAATGCTCGCCAACTGGAAGAGTGGATCTGGTTTGGGGTTGTCTAAATAACCCAAGCCATTTGGGATGACCCACCCTGACGGGTTTAGCGGCTCCGTTGGCCGATCTAAGTCCTAGAAAACAAATGAAAACTACACTAAGAAACTATTCTAATAAAAAACAATAATTAAAACAAACTAATAAATAAATCTAAACTATATATATACAATCTATTACCTAAATCATACAATTATAATTCTATAAAATTAAATGTTTGATTACCAATAGAATTAGATCTAGTTACAAATATACAATATTTACAGATTACAGATTTAAATTAAAACCTGCAAAAATCATTCGCAATCTGTCCTAACACAACAAAACCATTGTTTTTTGATTTTTTATAATTTTATAAAAAAGAAATAGAATAAAAACTATCTAAGCTAAACAATTAAAATAATAATTCTAACTACAAATCTTAACTATACATTATTTCTATCTAAACTACTTATATTATACTAACAAATTAACTATCAAATAATAAATAACAAACTGACCTGAAGTAGCGCTTCAGGTTTGTCCTGTATGCAATAGTTGTTTTAGCTATTCGGAGGGAGGAAACCTGCAGCAGATTATCAATGAACTTATCGAAAACAAGAAGAAGTTGTGCTCTTCAAATATAAACGACAGGACAAACAAGACATAAAAATTTACATTACAACAATCTTATAATTTACAAAATATCGCATTCAGATAAGTCCTTGTGCAAAATTTGTACAAAACAATTCAACTAATGAAAAAGATAAACCTGTATTCATTAAATTGAAATAGAGTGATTTCTATATTTTTAAATAAGAGATATCAGATATGGAAAACATATAAATCAAATCACATCAAAATGTAATGAATTATGATAGCTAAAGTAGTCGATAATTAATTTCAAACTGATATGCAGAAAACTTGAAACAAAAGTTTGATATATTGAAAGTGAAAGTTGTTACAAGATATCAACTTTCATCTCAATTTGAATCATAAATCCATAGTCTGGTTCTCTCCACAGTGATGATGATGGTTCTCATTAAAAAAAATAACAAGTATTTAAAGACCTCCCACAGGGTAAAACATCCCTGTGGGAATTATCAAAACAGTTTACAGAAAATCTGGAGACAATCTCCCAAGTCTGACTAAAACTAACAAACTAAAACAAAACCATATCCAAAGTATCTCCCAAACTACTACAACATGCCCAATTGATCATTGTAATTCGTATGCACATGAAAGAAGACAAAAATAGACAAGTTTAGAGGATATTTTATTGATAAAATTATCAAAAATCTAATTTTAAGACTAGCTACAGAATCTTGCGATTCTGTAGCTGGTCTAATTTGAGCATAGAATCGTTTCAAAACCAATTCAAATCTTAAAGAATTATATTCAAAATATAAACAAGTATTTAATTGCTGATTGGAAACCAAACGAATCATTCAAATCAAAATTGTTATGCTAATTTGAGAGCAAACGAAATTGTGGTCAATCGAATGATAACAGAGATACATGCACTCTGTTCAATTTGTTATCACCAATTAGGGGTAAACATAACCGCATTAGATAATTCGACAGTAATGAAATCATTTTCATGGACCCAGTCCAATCGACACAAACTGTAACTGGTTGAACAAATTATTTATGCAGTCGTTTATGTCACCTCATCCATTAACAACATCATTGTCGATTCACAATGAAATCAACAGGACCATATTTCAAATTAATGGAACTATATCAAACATATACCAACGATCATGCTAATCGTAGCACACTGCAATCGTTTACAAATCAAATCAGACAGGAATGAATCAAAACAATTTGGGTTCGACAAAATCATTATGCAAAATCATATCAATCAACCCAACCATATGATTTTTAGTAAATAGATATTTTGCATAGGTAAAATGTAATCAAAACCAAATGAGAATATTGATTCCATACAAAACAGAGTCGTTCCTGGTAAGTCGAAGTCAACAGAGTTGTTTTGATTCTATTAGAAACAAACGAAACTAATCGAAATCAAAGAAAATCGACTATCCTAAATCAGACGAACAAAATTGTTTCAAAAACAAGCCAAACATAATCAAACACAAATCAATGGATTATACTAATCTAAGCATGAAAAAATCACATAAACAAAGCATAGCTACGTTTAATTATAGCAAAATGAATCTACAGGATCCATAACAGAATCATTTCGAATGTATTAAAATGAACAGAGCTAATTTGAAAGAAAATCCAATCGGTTATTTTAATTCAAACAAACTCACAAAGAAAAATCGATGTCAACACACATACTTGAGCAACTCGGTCATGATAACTTGGAATTGACGACGACTTTTACTGCTTCGACATTCCTGAAGACAATCGAACTGGTGGTTTTTTGTTTCTTTTCATTGGCCTGCAGCCTATCTCTTTCTTTTGACAGCACTGTAACTTGCTCCTCCAATGATTTGATCTTTGATTTCAATAAGGGAACGCCGGTGTAATAACATTCTAGCCACACATTACATTGGATGCATGATGGCTGCTCGAGCTTTGATATCACACGCGAGGGTTTGTTTAAGTCACCAGGGGTTTCATTGTGCAGCTTGATTCCTGGGTAGTTAGGATTTTTTTTTAGGCACGGGGGAAAATTAGATACATAGTCATAGGGTTTCGTAGATCATAGGCCATGGGAATAGGGGTACTCTTCAGACAATAAATTCTCGATATCGGAGTCCAATTCCTCGCTCAACACTATGGGCTTTTGGTCAATGTTTTGTTCAGGTTTGTTCCGGGCAAGTCTCGATATCAATCGACCATTTTTCTTCCCTTTTCTGTTGACAGTAGTATCATTGTTGTCTTTCTTCCTCACAGGTATTTTGATGACCTTAATATCATCCTTAGCACATGGGTTAACCAAGGCATTAGGTAGGTCCAAATCGGGGCAAACTGAGGGTTTGACAGGGGGTAGAAAAATATGCAGGGTTGGAAACACATACCTGTATGTTGAGCTATTCGAACAAAGAAAACAGAAAAATCCTTCACTGAAATGACTGCTGAAAAATTGTATAAACATCAATTATATACTTTTAAAGTTTACATCTGTGATTGGAAAAAGTTTGTTGTTTGAAATAAGTTAACTGATTTCGATCTCTGAGTAAAGCCTGTCATGATCATCTATTATCTTTTTACGTTGTCCCTATTCCTTAAGGGAATGAATCAAAAGATGTATCCCTGCCTTATAAAGTTGGTTCTATAAATAAACCATCGCTGGATCTTAATAAAGGAAAATTCTAAAAAATTCTGTTGAGGTTTGTAAAAAATATGTTAAAATATTGTAATTTTCAGCGTCACCCTGCTCAATTATATATCTTTAAAAAATTAAATCATAAAAGAGTTGTGGGAAGTGCTTGTAAACCTGTCGGGATGCTGAACAGGTCTGCTGGCAGCAGGTAAATGCATGCATGACGCCAAGACAACTTCGTCGGGGTACTGAACAGGCCTGTTGGCAGCAAAGCAATGTCGGTTATATGAAAATTCGTAAATATGAAACCTCTTGAGCTTAAAATGTCCTTTATTCTGATCTGGAATTTCTTGGCAGGATACAGATATCAAAGTGGGTTAAATGGAAACCCTGTTGAGGCTATGGACGCCTGCTGGTAGCAGTGGCTCTGTCAACATTATTGGGGATTTTATCTTTAATATCATGGCTCGCTTGTCTTAAGACTGTTATCAGTTTTCATCCTTTAAGCACTGCTGGAATATTTGGTTAATGATGATGTATACACGATTTTCTGGTTGTTATTTTTGAGTCATAATTTTTCTCATTATCCTAATCTGAATTTGTTCTTTTGGCAGAGATAACTGCTTCTACCAGTGTGTCGCCATTGTTGGTAGCCAATTCAAATTTTTATACTATCCTTATAAGCTGCCTACACTAGAGTTTTGCAAAATTTGATTTTCGTCGCAACCTTCGAATAAAACAACACTATTGCTTTATATGTGTTTTCCCACTTGCCCTTGTTCTTGTTTTCACGACTGCAAGTGTGAAAACTTTTATTTTGAAGTCATATTAAAAACATCACTGGATTGTTATGATCACTCTTGTTTATATGCTCATTGCATTTCCAATTTATTTATTGTTATACAATTGACAAGACTCCAAGATCCTTATTCATTTGGCATTCTTTATTTGTTAATATGACTTCGTTTTACAAGACTGTGATGATATTCTTTTGATCGAGTTTGTGATGCATTGGTGATTTGATTTATATGTTCTTTGATCGATTCCCTTGACACATTGGTTTCATGAGAACACATTGGTGTTGTGGTTAGACCCTTGGTGCAATCATACCACACAACGCATGTTTAATATGTTGAAACCCTTGGTATTGATTTCGATTCATTGTTTGGTTTTAAAGCTATGATAAAACTATTGCTCGCGCAAATGTTTGGTCGAATTACCATAGGTTTCATTGATGGTTTGAATGGCATGGTTTTTAACCTATGCATAGTAATTTGAATCATTGTATGCGTCAGCGGTTGTACTATGGGATATGATTGTTTTGCATGGGCTGAACTAGCTCCACCACCTTCGCACGTTCTGTCATTAATGTTTTTCCCTTATCCCGATTCACCTTTGCTAGTTTTTGGGTGAGTCTATGAGCTATCGACCCTGTGTATACTCTTTTCGAACCCTTACCCACTCACCTTGCTCACTGTGTGCTCCTGTCTATGGCACCGGTGGTGCGCATAGAGTCGAATGGTAGCCAATCTCTGTTGCTATTCGATAATGCCCGTAAAGATTTATAAAATAATGGTTGGCTGGTGTTTATACAGAGGTTCAAGGGTTTCAACCTTTCGGTTGCCCAACAATTCGCCCTCAAATTTGACGGGTGTAGGGCTAAAATCGGTGACATACAACTCGAGTTGAATGAGAAATTCATAAGCTCTGCTACAGGACTAGCAGCTTCAAGTGAAAGGTGGTTTAAAAACTCTAAGTTCGATGAGGTCCCATGGCCTTTGATATTTGTATCACGAAAGGTTGCGTCCTGTGACAAAGGTATGCCTATTTCTACCCTCAAACCCAGGTGGCATGATATTTTGGTAATCGTTAAAAAATTTGTGACCTGTGAAGGTCGATATCGCTTGGTTTTTCTATATCACCTCCAGTTATTGATGAATTTCATGGGCTATCCTTTGACTATGCCACATTATTTCTTGCGTAGTCTTCACAAGATTTCTAAGAGATTCAAACGTGAGAAGGCTAATAGCAGCCTGTTTCACCATGGCTTAGTTAAACTCATCATTGTCCACCATTTGAGCCTTCATCACGATAATTGGCAAGCCTTTCTGTCTATAAATGGATTTGCTAACCCAGAGTCTGCTCAAATCGATAAGGCTATGGTCAGTGAGACTTTGGCTAGACCAGTCATGCCTCTGCATATCCTTCTACCCCCTGTCAAACCCTCAGTTTGCCCCAATTTGGACCTACCTGATGCCTTGGTTAACCCGTGCGCTAAGTATGATATTAAGGTTGTCAAAATACCTGTGAGGAAGAAAGACGACAATGATACTACTGTCAACAGAAAAGGGAAGAAAAATGGTCGATTGATATCGAGACTTGCCCGAAACAAACCTGAACAAAATATCGACCAAAATCCCATAGTGTTGAGCGAGGACTCAGACTCCGATATGGAGCATTTATTGGCTGAAGAGTACCCCTATTCCCATGGCCTATACTCTACGAAACCCTATGACTATGTATATAATCTGGCCCCATGCCTCAAAAACAATCCTAACTACCCAGGAATCAAGCTGCACAATGAAACCCTTGGTGACTTAAACAAACCCTCGCCTATGATATCAAAGCCTGAGCAGCCATCATGCATATAATGTAATGTGTGGTTAGAACGTTATTACACTGACGTTCCCTTATTTCAATCAAAGATCAAATATTTGGAGGAGCAAGTTACAGTTCTGTCAAAAGAAAGAGACAGGCTTCAGGCCAGTGAAAAGAAACAAAAAACCATCGGTTCGATTGTCTTCAGGAATGTCGAAGCAGCAACAGCCTTCGTCAATTCCAAGTTATCATGACTGATTTTCCCAGGTATGTGTGTTGACATCGATTTTTCTTTGTAAGTTTGTTTGAATTAAAATAACCGATTGGATTTGCTTTCAAATTATCTCTGTTCGTTTTAATACATTCAAAATGATTCTATTATAGTTTGATCATCAAAAATGATTTGTTGTGGATCCTGTACATTCATTTTTCTATAATTAAATGTAGTTATTCTTTGGTTATGTAATTTTTTAGTGCTTAGCTTAGTATAAGCCATTGATTTGTTTTTTATTATGTTTGGCTTGTTTTTGAAACAATTTTGTTCGTCTGATTTAGGATAGTCGATTTGCTTTGATTTTGATTAGTTTCGTTTGTTTATAATAGACTCAAAACAACTCTGTTGACTTCGACTTACCAGGAATGACTCTATTTTGTATGGAATCAATATTCTCGTTTGGTTTTGATTACATTCGACCTGTGCAAAAGATCTATTTGCTAAAAATCGTATGGTTGGGTTGATTGATATGATTTTGCATAACGATTTTGTCGACCCCAAATTGTTTCGATTCATTCCTGTCTGATTTGATTTGTAAATGATTGCAGTGTGCTAAAATTAGCATGATCGTTGGTATATGTTTGATATAGTTCCATTAATTTGAAATATGGTCATGTTGATTTCTTTGTGAATCGACAATGATGTTGTTAATGGATGAGGCGACATAAACGACTGCATAAATAATTTGTTCAACCGGTTACAGTTTGTGTCGATTGGAATGGGTCCATGAAAATGATTTCATTTCTGTCGAATTATCTAATGCGGTTCTGTTTACCCCAAATTGGTGATAACAAATTGAATAGAGTGCATGTATCTTTGTTATCATTCGATTGACCACAATTTCGTTTGCTCTCAAATTAGCATAACAGTTTTGATTTGAATGATTCATTTGGTTTCCTATTAGAAATTAAATACTTGTTCATAGTTTGAATATAATTCTTTAAGATTTGAATTGGTTTTGAAACGATTCTATGCTCAAATTAGACCAGCTACAGAATCGCAAGATTCTGTAGCTAGTCTTAAAATTAGATTTTTGATAATTTTATCAATAAAATATCCTCTAAACTTGTCTATTTTTGTCTTCTTTCAGGTGCATACGAATTACAATGATCAATTGGGCATGTTGTAGCAGTTTGGGAGATACTTTGGATATGGTTTTGTTTTAGGTTGTTAGTTTTAGTCAGACTTGGGAGATTATCTCCAGATTTTCTGTAAACTGTTTTGATAATTCCCACAGGGATGTTTTACCCTATGGGAGGTCTTTAAATACTTGTTATTTTTTGTAATGAGAACCATCATCATCACTGTGGAGAGAACCAGACTATGGATTTATGATTCAGATTGAGATGAAAGTTGATGTCTTGTAACAACTTTCGCTTTCAATATATCAAACTTTGTTTCAAGTTTTTTGCATATCAATGTGCAATTAATTATCGACTACTTTAGCTATCATAATTCATTGCATGCTTATGTGATTTGATTTATATGTTGTCCATATCTTATATCTCTTATTTAAAAATATAGAAATCACTCTATTTCAATTTAATGAATACAGGTTTATCTTTTTCATTAATTGAATTGTTTTGTACAAATTTTGCACAAGGACTTATCTGAATGCGATATTTTGTAAATTATAAGATTGTTGTAATGTAAATTTTTATGTCTTGTTTGTCCTGTTGTTTATATTTGAAGAGCACATCTACTTCTTGTTTTCGAGAAGTTCATGGATAATCTGGTGCGGGTTTCCTCCCTCCGAACAGCTAAAACAACTATTGCATACGGGACAAACCTGAAGCGCTACTTCAGGTCAGTTTGTTATTTATTATTTGATAGTTAATTTGTTAGTATAATATAAGTAGTTTAGATAGATATAATGTATAGTTAAGATTTGTAGTTAGAATTATTATTTTAATTGTTTAGCTTAGATAGTTTTTATTCTATTTCGTTTTCATAAAATTATAAAAAATCAAAAAACAATTGTTTCGCTGTGTTAGGACAGATTGCAATTGATTTTTGCAGGTTTTAATTTAAATTTGTAATTTGTAAATATTGTATATTTGTAACTAGATATAATTCTAATGGTAATCGAACATTTAATTTTATAGAATTATAATTGTATGATTTAGGTAATAGATTGTATATATATAGTTTAGATTTGTTTATTAGTTTGTTTTAATTATTGTTTTTATTTAGATTAGTTTCTTAGTGTAGTTTTCATTTGTTTTCTAGGACTTAGATCAGCCAACGGAGCCACTAAACCCGTCAGGGTGGGTCATCCCAAACGGCTTGGGTTATTTAGACAACCCCGGACTGGATCCACTCTTCCAGTTGGCGAGCGTTCAATTTCGCCCGTCAACAAATGGCACTAGAAGGAGGGCCTGAAATTTATTATTGGCATGAGGCAGTCATAAGACTCCTCCACCACCTAATCTCTCACCTATAGTGAAAAGAATTCATTCGAACGATAACATCCCCCCTCAAACAAAAACCACATCAAATGACGATCCACATATCACAGTTGAGCCAACAACCCCAAATCCTACAGGTGGTGACATACAAGAGATTGTCTGCCAATCTCTCATAAGAACTCATAGTGCCTTAGCCCGTTTGAGGCAACCAAATCAACATTTGGACCAACCTTTAGATTTATCTGATATCAGAGAGTAACTCGGAAGCGCTAATCTCACTGTGAACCCTACAGATCCAATCCTCACTCCTGCTGTAGGAGGATCTGGAATACCACCCTCACCACCTCCCTCATCTCCTTCTTCTTCGGGAGAAGACTCCTCTGACGAAGGCAATTCCCCTTCTCATCCTTCTACACCTCTTACACCAATGGCCAATCAGAACAACCTTACTAGACCTTGGCTCGACCGGGATGCAGTAGTTGTACCTGGAGCACAGCATCCCTTACCCAAACATCCAGAGAAGTGGCCTCCCAAATTTGACCCTGACTCTAAACAGATCGTTGAAGATCACATTAAAAAATTTATGTTAGCCATAAGACTCCGCAATGTCGAGCATGAAGACGTAGTCTATAGGTTGTTCCCCTACACTTTCGATTGAAATGCATCTACATGGTACTTTTCCCAACAACCCCATACCATTGTGTCTTGGGAAGTCCTAGTCATGGACCTTTCTAACTTAAGAATGAACCCAAAAGAGAAAGTTAAAGACTTTAATCAAAGATTCTTGACACTTAAGAACCAAATCCCTACGGATTCGATGCCTGCCGAGAATCTCATAACAACATACTCTACTAAAGCCTTGCATCAAAGTATAGCTATTTGGGTTAAACGATCTAAGAAATCCATGTTGTTAGAAGCCTTCGAGGAGGCCAACCAGATTGAAAAAGACATACTTAGTCTTAAAGAATCTACTAGCAACAAAACAAAAACTAGTTCATCTTCCAAAAAGAAGATCGAAATCCTCCGTAGACCTACTCAAAGTAAAACACAACCTGAAAGCTCTGATTTAGAAAAGTTAACTAAAGTCGTTCAAAAACTGTCGAATCAAGTTATAGATTTAAAAAAGATGGCCGAAGAAGCTTCATCAAGCAAAGGACCTTACAAGCCCCCGTTCAGGAAGCCTTTTCCCACCAACCCACCTAATCCAACCACCGAGGGCCTTAATCTAGAAAGTCTGCAATATGCCCTTCAAACAATTCTAGAAGCCCAGGATAACTTGATGCCTCCCGAGATTCCTGAGGAGGTAGTTGAACAAGAGATAGTTCAAGAAGAAGAGTCTTCTCCAAACATTTTTGGACACTTCTCGGATAACATCTTTCAAGCTAACTTCGATACAGGACATCCCTATAACACTAGGAGTAAGACAACAAACAAACCTTCTTCCGAAAACACTACGACTTCGCCTCCAAAACAATCTAAACTAGCTAAGACTAAACATAGTCATGTGAACCCCAACTTAGATTATGATTTAGTTTAAGATCTTAAAAAGTTAAGGGCTAACATTTATGTTTACGAGTTATTGAAATTTCCATTTCTGCTACAAAAAATGTTGCAAAACATCGCAGAGAATGGAAAAAATGGTAATTCAAACAGTAACAAGGTTGTGCAGAACAAAGTTCCTCAGAAGACTTCCACTAAGAATAATCCTGAGTCTCATGATAAAGGAAGCCTTCCTGTAAATAATGTAAATAATGTAGATAAAGTAGCTTTTGAAACTGCGAGTAAAAAGCCACAAACTATCACCCTTAGTACTCGCAGAAATGTACCTCCATTTTTATTAACTTTTGAAATCTTTAATAGAAACGTGCACAATTGTATGGTGGACTCAGGAGCATCATCCAATGTGATTCCATGGTCTATATATTAGAAGATTAATTCCTAAGTTGAACCATCCACCTTAAAAATCATCCAGCTTGATCGAACTAATGTTAAAGTTATAGGCAAATTAAGAAATGTACTTATAATATTATCGTCTAACCCCAAGGTTCATCAAGTCATTGATATTATTGTTGTGGATATTCTAGAAGTGTATGGTATGTTTCTAAGCAGGGACCGGTCGGAGTAGCTACACGGCTATTTCACGACAGATTGGTCTCACCTATGGCTTCCAGAGAAAGGAAAGCCTAACAAGATCAAGGTAAATCGTGAACGCTACCTTAAGTCCAAGGTCACAGATTTGAACGATCCCAACGAACCATTTACACCTTCTGCTGATTCACTCGAAGTACAAGGGATGGATACCTTTTTCAGCAATTTCATGGCTGAGGCTTCAACTATCACCAATCCAGAACAACAGTTCGAGATTGTAGCATACATGCAGCCAGCAGCTTCCACACAACGGTCTCATGCACCCGATAAAAATCAAATTTGGTCTCTTTATTTTGATGGGTCAAAGTCCAAAGAAGGAGCTGGTGCAGGCTGCGTTATTATCAATCCGAGAGGTAACAAAACATTGATTGCATGTAGGCTAGAATCTGAATGTACTAATAACACTGCAAAATATGAGGCTTTACTGCAAGGTCTCAGAAAAGCTTTAGATATGAACATTCAAAAATTGACTGTCTTTGGCGATTCCGAAATCGTGGTTAGATAGGTAAGAGACTCTATTCATTGTCTGTCTCTGTATCTTAAAAGCTACCAATCCGAGGTATGGAATTTAATGAATAAATTTTCTTCTTTCAATATAAATTCTATTCCTAGATTGAATAATTCTGAAGCAGATCTATTAGCTAACGTAGCTTCTAAACTCTTTCCTGCAGAAGGCTTATCCCCGGATGCATTCTCCATCGAGTTGTTGTTCAGGCCATCTGTTCCCGACAACATCACCAACTGGAGAGTATTCGATGACAATCAACAGATCATTAGCTTCTTGCATATGGAAGAAACTTTTCAAGGCGTGGTGATAGATGAATGCACTCACGATGACAATTTGTGCGATTTCACGGTAATACCAGATCCAAGAACTCCTGAATCTTCATCGGACATGGTAAAATCGATCCCTAAATCTGTAGTTATATTAGAGAAATTTTATGATCTTCAAGATAAATTCAAAAATTCGGTCAACTGTAAAACCAATAGTTCCTCTTCATCATATGAAAAAGTGAACTTAGGAACTAATGATAATCCGCAGTGCATTAATCTAGGGGTAGGATGCTCTGAACAAGAAAAAGATGAATTTATTAAATTGTTCAAAGAATTTAAAGATGTCTTCATGTGGACGTATGATGACCTTAAAACTTTCGACCCTAACATCATACAACACGTCATTCCTATGAAACCCCAAACCTTACCCTTTCAACAAAAATTAAGAAAAATGCAGCCTAAGCTCGAACCGACCATCAAAAAAGAATTAAATAAACTCCTGAATGCTAAGATAATTTTCCCAGTTAGGCACACTCAATGGGTTTCTAACCTTGTCCCTGTCCAGAAGAAAAGTGGGGAAATCCGACTATGCGTCGATTTCCGAAACCTTAACAGAGCGTCTGATAAAGACAACTACCCTATCCCACCCATGGAACAAATCCTTCAACAGGTATCTGGTTCTGAGAGGTTATCCTTATTGGATGGCTTCTCGGGGTACAACCAAGTTCTGATGTCTCCTCCAGACCAACTTAAAACTACCTTCTACACTCCATGGGGCACCTACACTTATCGAAAAATGCCCTTTGGATTGATTAATTCCAGTGCCACTTTCCAGAGAGAAATGGATATTTCTTTCCGAGGCTTAATTAATCAGTCTGTCATAGTTTACTTAGATGATGTTACTATATTTTTCAAAAACAAAACCAATCATCTAGCTCATTTAAGAGTCGTTCTACAGCGATGTCGTAAATACGACATTTCCTTGAATCCTAAAAAATCCATTTTTGCAGTTGAACAGGGTAAACTCTTAGGATTTATTGTGTCAAGCAAAGGGATGATTATCGACCCCGAAAGGACTCAAGTCATCTCGAAACTTCCCCCTCCTACTTCCAAAAAGTCTATGCAGTCTTTCTTAGGCTAGATAAACTTCGTAAGGAGATTCGTCCCCATTTTCTCCGAAATGGTCAGGCCTTCACAAAATTTAATTAAGAAAGATGCCCAATATCACTGGGGACCCTTAGAAAATCAAGATTTTAATGCAATAAAAAAATCCATAATAGATGCTCCTTCTCTCATGAGCCCTGACTTTTCTCAAGACTTTACACTCTACACTTTTGCTTATGATTGTTTCTATGCTGCAGTCCTAACTCAAAAGAACGTTGAAAACAATGAAGTACCCATTGCCTTTATGAGCTCTTCTTTCAAAGGTGCTGAACTTAATTACCCAGCGGTAGATCAACAAGCCTATGTTGTTTTCAAAGCAGTCAAGCACTTTCGGTCTTATCTATTGAAATCTAGGACAAAAGTTATTGTCTCGTACCTAGCCGTCAGGAACTTGTTACTGTAGAAAGAGCTAGGAGAAAAGAGGGCTAACTGGGTCACCTCCTTGCAGGAGTAAGACATAGAAATTACCCCAGCTCAAATAGTGAGAGGCCAAGGGTTATGCAATTTAGTTGCCGATTTATCCGAATGATAGCAAGAAGAAAACAATACGTCAAATCTAGGACAGCACAATCAAAATGCAATTTGTTGCGCACAAAACTCTATTAGTCCGTGGTATGACGATATAAAATTTTGTCTTGAAAATGGGTCAGCCCCCCACCACCTGGATCCCACTAAAAGAAGAGCGCTGAGATTAAAGTCTTCCTCCTTTCATTTAGTTAATGGTATTTTTTTTCGTCAAAGTTTTGATGGTGTACTGATGCGCTGTTTTGAGAAAGACGAATCAGAAAAAGTCTTACTAGAGTTGCATGCAGGAGAAGCTGGTGGTCATTTTGGTGGTGACACCACTGCCCACAAAGTTTTAAGAGCCGGTTATTACTGGCCCACTCTTTTTAGAGACACCCATGCCTTGTGTCGTAAGTGTACTATTTGTCAGAAAGCATCAGGGTGGTTATAGAAACCAGCCTTTCCTTTGCAGCCCGTTTCAGTAGACTCTCCTTTTCAGTAGTGGGGCCTTGATATTATAGGTCCAATCAACCCGCCATCCTCACAACAGCATAATTTCATCATAACAGCCACAGATTACTTTACCCGGTGGTCTGAAGCTGTTGCATTAAGAACTGTCAACACCAGTCAGGTAATTGCCTTTCTAAATTTGAATATTATTACTTGTTTTGGTATCCCTGACTGTTTAGTATTCGATAACGCTTCTTACTTTTCCTCTCTTTAGATGAGCGAGTTCTCTTTGGAAAAAGGAATTAAATTGAAGTATTCTGCTAGCTATTACCCCCAGGGCAATGGATTGGCAGAGTCAACAAATAAGAATTTGATTAAAATCATCAAGAGAACGGTGGCTGAAAATCACAAAAACTGGCACAATGCACTGTCAAACGCGATTTGGGATGATAGGGTAACACCAAAAACTATTGTAGGTAACTCCCCCTTTTTTCTCGTTTATGGCAGAGAAGCAATTCTTCCACCACACATTCTTCTCCCTTCACTACAATTATCGCAGAAAATACAAGAAGAAGATTGTCCCCCTTTGGAAAACCAAATTAACGCTTTAATGAATCTAGAAGAGGTAAGAGCCCAAGCTAAACGTAAGTTAGATCAGTATCAACTATTGGTTAAAAGAAGGTTCGATTCTAATTCTTCTTCCGATAGGAACTTCGAAGTAGGTGACCTTGTCTTGAAATGGGACAAACCACATGAGGGAAAGGGAGAGCACACGAAATTTCAAAACTTATGGCTTTGACCATTTTTAGTTGCTGAGAAGTTGGGTCCCAGCTCTTTCCGATTGCAGAATCTAGAGGGGCAGCATGACACCTATCCGGTGAATGGCTAAGCTCTGAAAAGATATTTTGCTTGATGACAACTCTTTGTATACTATGTACATATTTTTCTTTTGTTTGCTTTTTCTTTCCCATTTTGGCTTTGATTTCTCCTTTTCGCTTATCAGTTTTTCTTTTGGAAACACATACCTGTATGTTGAGCTATTCGAACAAAGAAAATAGAAAATTCCTTCACTGAAATGACTGCTGAAAAATTGTATAAACATCAATTATATACTTTTAAATTTTACATCTGTGATTGGAAAAAGTTTGTTGTTTGAAAGAATTTAATTGATTTCGATCTCTGAGTAAAGCCTGTCATGATCATCTATTATCTTTTTACGCTGTCCCTATTCCTTAAGGGAATGACGCAGAAGATGTCTCCCTGCCTTATAAAGTTGGTTCTTTAAATAAACCATCGCTGTATCTTAATAAAGGACATTTCTAAAAAAAATTGTTGAGGTCTGTAAAAAATATGTTAAAATATCATAATTTTCAGCGTCACCCCGCTCAATTATATATCTTTAAAAAATTAAATCATAAAAGAGTTGTGGGAAGTGCTTGTAAACCCATCGGGATGTTGAACAAGTCTGCTGGAAGTGGGTAAATGCATGCATGATGCCAAGACAACTTCGTCGGGGTACTGAACAGGCCTGTTGGCAGTGAAGCAATGTCGGGTATATGAAAATTCGTAAATATGAAACCTCTTGACCTTAAAATGTCCTTTATTCTGATCTGGAATTTCTTGACAGGATACAGATATCAGAGTGGGTTAAATGGAAACCCTATCGAGGCTATGGATGCCTAATGGCAGCAATGGCTCTGTCAACATTATTGGGGATTTTATCTTTAATATCGTGGCTCGCTTGTCTTAAGATTGTTATCAGTTTTCGTCCTTTAAGCATTGCTGGAATATTTGGTTAATGATGATGTTTACACGATTTTCTGGTTGTTATTTTTGAGTCAGAATTTTTCTCATTATCCTAATCTGAATTTGTTCTTTTGGCAGAGATAACTGCTTCTACCAGTGTGTCGCCATTGTTGGAAGCCAATTCGCATTTTTATGCTATCCTTATAAGCTGCCTACACTAGAGTTTCGCAAACTTTGATTTTCGTCGCAACCTTTGAATAAAACAACACTATTGCTTTATATGTGTTTGCCCACTTGCCCTTGTTCTTTCTTTCACGACTGCAAGCATGAAAACTTTGATTTTGAAGTCATATTAAAAATGTCACTGGATTGTTATGATCGCTCTTGTTTATATGCTCATTGCGTTTCCAATTTATTTATTGTTATACAATTGACAAGACTCCAAGATCCTTATTCATTTGGCATTATTTATTTGTTAGTATGACTTCGTTTTACAAGACTGTGATGATATTCTTTTGATCGAGTTTGTGATGCATTGGTGATTTTATTTATATGTTCTTTGATCGATTCCCTTGACACATTGGTTTCATGAGAACACATTGGTGTTGTGGTTAGACCCTTGGTGCAATCATACCACACAACGCATGTTTAATATGTTCAAACCCTTGGTATTGATTTCGATTCATTGTTTGGTTTTAAAGCTATGATAAAACTATTTCTCGCACAAATGTTTGGTCGACTTACCATAGGTTTCATTGATGGATTGAATGGCATGGTTTTTAACCTATGCATAGTAATTTGAATTGGTGTATGCGCCAGCAGTTGTACTATGGGATATGATTGTTTCACATGGGCTGAACTAGCTCCACCACCTTCGCACGTTCTATCATTAATGTTTTTCCCTTATCCCGGTTCACCTTTGCTAGTTTTCGGGCTAGCCTGTGACCTATCAACCCTGTGTATACTCTGTTCGAACCCTTACCCACTCACCCTGCTCACCGTGTGCTCCTGTCTATGGAACCGGTGGTGTGCATAGAGCTGAATGGTATCCAAGATCTGTTGTTATTCGATAATGCCAGTAAAGATTTAGAAAACAGTGGTTGGCTGGTGTTTATACAGAAGTTCGAGGGTTTCAACCTTTCGGTTTCCCAACAATTCGCCCTCACCTTTGACGGGTGCAGGGATAAAATCGGTGACATACAGCTCAAGATGAATGAGAAATTCATAAGATCTGCTACAGGACTAGTAGCTTCAGGTGAAAGGTGGTTTAAAAACTCCAAAGTCGATGAGGTGCCATGTCCTTTGCTATTCGTATCACGAAAATTTGTTTCCTATGACAAAGGTATGCCTATTTATACCCTCAAACCTAGGTGGCACGATATTTTGGTAATCGTTAAACAATTTGTGACCTGTGAAGGTCTGTATGGCTTGGTTTTTCTGTATCACCTCCGGTTATTGATGAATTTCATGGGCTATCCTTTGAATATGCAACATTACTTCTTGCATAATCTTCACAAGATGTCTAAGAGATTCAAATGCGAGAAGGTTGATAGCAGCCTGTTTCACCATGGCTTACTTAAACTCATCATCGTCCACCATTTGAGCCTTCATCACGATAATTGGCAAGCCTTTCTCTCTAGAAATGTCTTTGCTAACCCAGAGTCTGCTCAAATAGATAAGGCTACGGTCAGTGAGACTTTGGTTGGACCAGTCGTGCCTCTGCATATCCTTCTACCCCCTGTCAAACCCTCAGTTTGCCCCGATTTGGACCTACTTGATGTCTTGTTTAACCCGTGTGCTAAGGATGATATTAAGGTCGTCAAAAGACCTGTGAGGAAGAAAGACAACAATGATACTACTGTCTACAAAAAAGGGAAGAAAAATGGTCGATTGATATTGAGACTTGCCTGGAACAAACCTGAACAGAACATGGACCAAAATCCCATAGTGTTGAGCGAGGACTCGGACTCCAATATCAAGTGTTTCTTGGATGAAGAGTACCCCTATTCCCATGGC
This sequence comes from Picea sitchensis, assembly GCA_010110895.2. NCBI lineage: Eukaryota > Viridiplantae > Streptophyta > Pinopsida > Pinales > Pinaceae > Picea > Picea sitchensis. Next base: position 29,825 of record SNQJ01S0069327.1, read on the forward strand.
CTATGCTCTACGAAACCCTATGACTATGTATCTAATTTTCCCCCGTGCCTCAAAAACAATCCTAACTACCCAGGAATCAAGTTGCACAATGAAACCCCTGGTGACTTAAACAAACCCTCGCCTGTGATATCAAAGCCCGAGAAGCCATCATGCATCCAATGTAATGTGTGTCTAGAATGTTATTACATTGAATTTCCCTTATTGTAATCAAAGATCAAATCGTTGGAGGAGCAAGTTACAGTGCTGTCAAAAGAAAGAGACAGGCTTCAAGCCAGTGAAAAGAAACAAAAAACCACCAGTTCGATTGTCTTCAGGAATGTCGAAGCAGCAACAACCTTCGTCAATTCCAAGTTATCATGACTGAGTTACCCAGGTATGTGTGTTGACATCGATTTTTCTTTGTGAGTTTGTTTGAATTAAAATAACCGATTGGATTTGCTTTCAAATTAGCTCTGTTCATTTTAATACATTCGAAATTATTCTATTATAGTTTGATCATCAAAAACGATTTGTTGTGGATCCTGTAGATTCATTTTGATATAATTAAATGTAGCTATGATTTGTTTATGTGATTTTGTCATTCTTAGATTAGTATAATCCATTGATTTGTTTTTTATTATGTTTGGCTTGTTTTTGAAACAATTATGTTCGTCTGATTTAGGATAGTCAATTTTCTTTGATTCTGATTAGTTTCATTTGTTTCTAATAGACTCAAAAAAACTCTGTTGACTTCGACTTACCTGGAACGACTCTATTTTGTATGGAATCAATATTCTCATTTGGTTTTGATTACATTCGACCTGTGCAAAAGATCTATTTGCTAAAAATCATATGGCTGGGTTGATTGATATGATTTTGCATAACGATTTTGTCGACCCCAAATTGTTTCGATTCGTTCCTGTCTGGTTTGATTTGTAAATGATTGCAGTGTGCTACGATTAGCTTGATCGTTGGTATATGTTTGATATAGTTCCATTAATTTGAAATACGGTCCTGTTGATTTCATTGTGAATCAACAATGATGTTGTTAATGGATGAGGCGACATAAACGACTGCGTAAATAATTTGTTCAACCAGTTACAGTTTGTGTCGATTGGAATGGGTCCATGAAAATGATTTCATTTCTGTCGAATTATCTAATGCGGTTCTGTTTACCCCGAATTGGTGATAAAAAAATTGAACAGAGTGCATGTATCTCTGTTATCATTCGATTGACCACAATTTCGTTTGCTCTCAAATTAGCATAACAGTTTTGATTTGAATGATTCGTTTGGTTTCCAATTAGCAATTAAATACTTGTTCATAGTTTGAATATAATTCTTTAAGATTTGAATTGGTTTTGAAACGATTCTATGCTCAAATTAGACCAGCTACAGAATCGCAAGATTCTGTAGCTAGTCTTAAAATTAGATTTTTGATAATTTTATCAATAAAATATCCTCTAAACTTGTCTATTTTTGTCTTCTTTCAGGTGCATACGAATTACAATGATCAATTGGGCATGTTGTAGCAGTTTGGGAGATACTTTGGATATGGTTTTGTTTTAGGTTGTTAGTTTTAGTCAGACTTGGGAGATTATCTCCAGATTTTCTGTAAACTGTTTTGATAATTCCCACAGGGATGTTTTACCCTGTGGGAGGTCTTTAAATACTTTTTATTTTTTGTAATGAGAACCATCATCATCACTGTGGAGAGAGCCAGACTATGGATTTATGATTCAGATTGAGATGAAAGTTGATGTCTTGTAACAGCTTTCGCTTTCAATATATCAAACTTTTGTTTCAAGTTTTCTGCATATCAGTTTGCAATAAATTATCGACTACTTTAGCTATCATAATTCATTGCATGTTGATGTAATTTGATTTATATGTTTTCCATATATGATATCTCTTATTTAAAAATATAGCAATCACTCTATTTCAATTTAATGAATACAGGTTTATCTTTTTCATTAATTGAATTGTTTTGTACAAATTTTTCACAAGGACTTATCTGAATGCGATATTTTGTAAATTATAAGATTGTTGTAATGTAAATTTTTATGTCTTGTTTGTCCTGTTGTTTATATTTGAAGAGAACAACTGCTTCTTGTTTTCGAGAAGTTCGTGGATAATCTGGTGCGGGTTTCCTCCCTCCGAATAGCTAAAACAACTATTGCATACAGGACAAACCTGAAGCGCTACTTCAGGTCAGTTTGTTATTTATTATTTGATAGTTAATTTGTTAGTATAATATAAGTAGTTTAGATAGATATAATGTATAGTTCAGATTTATAGTTAGAATTATTATTTTAATTGTTTAGCTTAGATAGTTTTTATTCTATTTATTTTTCATAAAATTATAAAAAATCAAAAAACAATGGTTTCACTGTCTTAAGACAGATTGCAAATGATTTTTGCAGGTTTTAATTTAAATCTGTAATCTGTAAATATTGTATATTTGTAACTAGATCTAATTCTGTTGGTAATCGAACATTTAATTTTATAGAATTATAATTGTATGATTTAGGTAATAGATTGTATATATATAGTTTAGATTTGTTTATTAGTTTGTTTTAATTATTGTTTTTATTTAGATTAGTTTCTTATTGTAGTTTTCATTTGTTTTCTAGGACTTAGATTGGCCAACAGAGCCGCTAAACTCGTCAGGGTGGGTCATCCCAAACGGCTTGGGTTATTTAGACAACCCCGGACCGGATCCACTCTTCCAGTTGGCGAGCGTTCAATTTCGCCCGTCAACAGTACCCAAGTATTAAAGATACACTAAAATAAAAATAAAAATGAGAAGGAACAAAAAGGAGTTGCTAAGCAACCGTGTCCTTCACTCCAAGAAGACCTCGCAACTGTGCAAGTTTGTTCTTGTTGAAGATTTTGTTGAATATGTAGATGTCTGCATGGATCTGATGAAGTAGATGCACCATTGAGATGTCCACACATATCCACTTTGTCTTCTTGTAATGAAGAATATCCAAATAAATTTTGGATGAAACTTTGAAAACCGTGCGACCGTTTCTGGAAAAACGTTGAAATTTTTTTGATTTTAAAATGATCATAACTTTACTTTTCGGACTCCATTTAGGACGATTTATCTTTTGAAATTGGATATTTTCCCGAGAGGAATTCAAATATCTAATCTGTTTCTACAAATTGTGATAATAAAATATCATAATTGAGTCTGATGTGCGCGGCTCCGTTTTTGTCTCCTAAGATGCATGCATTGTGCATGGAAAAGTGTCTGCATGTGACTCCTGAGATGCATGCCATATATATTCCACATGAATTTCAGAAAACAAATCTCAAATGGAGTAGACATAATCCTCAATTAATGGAATACTAATTTGTGCAAAAAAAATTGTAGAAGACTCTTCATAATAAGAGGCTTGATCTTCTGACAATTTATCTTTTGGCTCTATCTTTCCATTCCCCTGCATGAAATATTCACAATCTTATTTATTCCCAAATAGAACCTTTAATTTGGTCCATAATTCATTTGGAGTGAAGTCTTGTGTGACATCACATACTTGGTGGAGAATTTATGGAGAAATAGACATGCAGATAAATCCTATGGCCATATCTTGTCTGTTGAGAAAGTCATTTTTCTCATCGACGGAATCAGGCTCTACTTCCATTTCCATGGTTATTTGGTATAAGCCTATACTTATGAGAAGAACTAAAATATCTGGCTTCCACTCCAAATATTTATGAGGCATGAGAAGTATTATCAGAAAGTAAAACATGAATTTCATATTTTCTGCGTTCTTCAATATTTAGTACCTGCAAAACAAATTTGGTGTAGTTTTTGCTTAGCAATCTGTCGGCTATGATACCATGTAAATGTGTTGAACCTACACATAATATATCTAGATAAACAATAATACACACATTTTCAGAGAGAATTGGAGAAGGAAAAAGAAGGAGAGAAATAATGGAAGAATTCTCATTAATCATTTTCCACACTAAAAGAGTGAATAATTTACAATAGATATAGGATACATGAGTAAATAATGAGTCATAGTGGTGGTATAGAGTGATCTAGACACACACCAACAGTTACGGGAGTGAACTGCCACCTAGTCTAGTCTCTCAGGCAATTACATGAGTGATTTTCCACCTAGTTGAGTTAACTAGTCTATCAGTCTTCGGTTAACTGACTGAACAAAGTGTAGTGAGGAGTAGATCAAGGAATCAAGGGTAATGAGTTAGTCTGGAGATGATCCCAAGGCAAGTGATCATTATCATGGTTATGATCCCAATGTTGCATGGTGAAAAAACCAATGCAACATCTAGACTCAACTCAACTAGTCAAATTGAAGTGTCAACTGAAAGAGAATATTCTCCAGGTGAAATATTCTTCGCTAAAATATAGGAGATTGGATAATGACTAATATGACTAATAAACAAGGAAAAACCTTAGGAAAAATAAATCCTAGGTGTGTGTGAAGTAGCTCCAACAAGCCTATGCCAAATATTTCCTTAAGCCTGAACATCAAACCAGTGATTTGTCTAAAGGTGTGCCAAGAAATCAATTGATTGAGCAATTTGACAGAATATTGAAGATCATCCAAAGATACTTTACATGTGAAGGGAGGTTTAACACATTGTACCAGTACCATATAAGGCTTTTGCTGCATTTTACTGGTAAAATTAAAATGAATATTCCTTACTATTTGTTAAGGAGCATAGGTAAGATGTCAGACATGATTCAATCCAAGTCTAAGAATGTGGATACTAGCATCTTCCACTCTGGATTGATTAGAATGCTAGTCTCTGAGTAATTGGGTAAGAAAGAGATTTCATAGGAACATTTTTTTGTTTCTTCTCACTTCAATTTGGATATAGCATCTACTCTTCAGTCACAGAATGAAAGTCCTTTATCACCCACTAGTGTTGTCAAAGCAGGGACCAGCAAGAAAATAAAGAACAGAGTTCATGTTCAAGTTTCATAGGTCATCAAGAAGGTCACAGGAAATGAGGAGGAAGCTTGTCATTCCCCACATACAGATTTTTCACCTCCTCCTCCACTAGGTTGAGAAGAAGTTCCTTCTTCTACCAAAACTGCAACAAAGAAAGGGAAGAAGCTACACTTCCCTTCTTCTTCTCCAGCAACCAATACCAAGGGTAGGAAACCTTTCACAAGGTCATCAGTTGCTAAAAAGGTTTTTGAAGAACATCCTTACCAGAAACCCCTATACAAAAGAACAAGAGTAAAAGCATTGAAAAGAATGTGGAGAAGAAGGTAGAGACCCCTGTACAAAAGAAGAAGAGTAAAAGCATTGAAAATCCTATGGAGAAGAAGGAAGAGACCCCTGTGAAAAAGAAGAAAGATAAAGGAAAATTTTTCAAGAATCTTGTTGATACAGACAAAGAAATTCCTATGCAGCAGGAAGAGGAAACAATGAAAAATCATGTTGAGATTGTTCATACCACTACTCCACATGGAAATCAGATGTTCAAAATATTAATAAGACATCTCAGGGATGCTAGGAAGGAGATATCTCATCTAAAAATAGAAGATATGACTCACAAGGCTCAGATGAAATAAATCATGGATGGCTACAGACACACTCTTGACCTAGAAAGGTTTGCAGCAAGAAAGGCCCAACCTCTCCATAGGAAACTCAAAAACCTTTATAGGAGGAACAGAGGCTTTCAATCTCAGAATAGGAAGCTCAAGGAAGAGTTGTATCATTTTCAAGATGAAGTAGCTCAAAGAAACTTGAAGGTATTGGTTCAAGATGTTATTGAGAAAGAGACACCAGTAGTCAAAGAAATCACAACTCCACTGAAGAAGCTTGTCATTGCTAAAAGGAAGAAGTCTGTTGTGCCAAATGAAGATCCTCCTTCTACAAGAAAGAGTGTGAGGTTAAGTGTCAAGGTAATGAAATAGCTGGTGAAAAGTGAGCCTCATTTTTTAGGATGGTTCCTTTTTTGTGTGGGTAAACTGTTATTGAAATATTACATCTGCCACCTATACAGGCTTCTAAGTGTTTGATTCTCAGAGTTTTGGGTTTTTTGTGAAGTGTTAACTCCCTCAGCAGTAAAATGCAGACATTCTGTAGCACTTTGGCACTACGGAATAGTCTCTTTTGGTATTCCACTGGTATGCTACATACAGTGATGCCAAGTCACCTAAATATAATGGGTTGGATACTATGCAAATTCACTACTTTCTCTGCACATGTTCAATTTCGAGGTGTTCCGTTTTTGACAACGCTACCTAAAATTTGCACAGAGACGCACAGTGGCGCTACTGAAACTCGCTACCCAATATCTGGAAGAGACAAAATTTGCACACAGACACATCACAGTGGCACTACCTAAATTAATTACCTAATATCTCGCAGAGGCCAAAGTTTGCACAGGGGATAGGAAGGTTTAGTGCTACCTTTTCTACTTGTCTAGTTTTGAAGTGCGCTACTTAGAGTGTTACCCAAAGCAGATACCAACATACACCAGGGATCCAAGAGGGACCAGTTAACAAATTTTTGGATAGATGATGATGGATAAGATTGCAGAAATAATAGATGGCATCATGATGACAACCAGATGCTCCTGAAGGACACATGGAAAAAAAGGAGTTGCACAACAAAAAGGAATCAAGTCAGTTTGAAGATTGGTTGGATTAGTTACCAACATTTTCCTATTTTATAGCATAGGTTGTTATCCAAGTTGTTAGATGAAATAAATTCTTAGAGATTTTCAAGGGAAAAATGCCAGCTCGTATCTCCAGATGTTGCCTCCCTTTTGTTATAAATAGATAGATGAAATGCTTTAGTAGGTTCAAATGGTTGAGAAAGGCTCCCTAATACTGTAATATTTTGATGAATTGACTGTGAACTGGCTATGTACTGGATTTAAGACATTTTGGTTCATAGAAATCAACTTCTCTTTCATCTTATTTTCTTCTGATGCTAAATGTTCATGCTTTAAATGATTCACATGAATGGTTGTGGTGATGTTGTGGTGGATGTTTGATCCTTATATTATCATGATGTTTATTTAGCTTCCTTAGTTTCTGAATTCAAGAAGATCTTGTGCTAAGAAACTTTATTCCTTAGGATTTTTTGTAGACCTAATGTTTGCAGCAGCCCCTACATTCCTCTCATTCAAGGTTTCCCTCTATTCATACTCACTCCCCAATACTAATTGAAGTTAGCCAATACCTTGATTGTTGGTGCATGCTAGCCCTATTTTCTGAGTTGGAACATTATCATTTTGAGTCTTTTCCATTTGACCCTTTAAAACACTCTTACATTCACATATAACCTGATGGGTATTGGGCTTGCCTTCCATGCAATTTGAAGGTGATTCCTAGTGCTAACAGTATGAAAAAATCCTCTAGCTCTGTACTAAGCTGATTCTACTAGGTCTCTTCACTAATGCCTTCTTACATCGGCTAGATATCTATTTATACATTACAAATGGACCCTAAACATGGGTAAACCCATGGGTCGACATCCCATACCTGTTACATAAAACCTAAACCCAAAAATCCTACAAAAGGGGGTGAAATACCACGATATCCACTTTGCCTAGGGCTTCGTCTTCGACTAGCCTATCGAAGTCCCCAAAATTGGTCAAACATGACCATCGTTTCCACAAAAACTAGTCAAGGGCCAACAGGCCCCTAACACTCACCTGTGACTCATCCCAAGTCACTCTGATCTTGGTAACTCTGCTTTGAAGGCCTCAAGATTGGCTCGAGCTACCTCAGCCTGCTGCTTCTCCAGAGCCTCCTGATCAGTGAAGTATTGAATAAATTTCTCAGTCCCCTGTCCTTCCAAACATTGTTCCACCATGGTGACTACTTGTTCTATCTATGTACCTTGTCCTTCATTCTCCTCAAAAAGTGTGCATGCTTCATCCTGAACTAGATGGAGCCTCTGGGTCACTTCCATGACTTTACTTTGGATGGCATGGACCTGTTGTTGAACCATGCATTGTTCCTATGACCTTTTCATCCTCTCGACTTGTGACAGTAGCTTCAACTGTGCTTGCACTGTTTCTGCCTGTTGCTTTTCCTCCTGGAGCTCTGATTCCAATGTCCTTAGTTCAGGGTCCTCTGCAAGGTGCTCATAGGTATGTACACTTCTACTACTAAGTTTCTTGCATTCCAAGGCCAATGCCTTGATTCTCTCAACTGCACTACTGGAAATTTCTTCTCTCTAATCTCGCACTTCCTGTAGAGTGCTTGGAATGGATTGTAGTTCTAGTTCTGCTATTCGTTCTTGGAGCTACTAAATGGCTTCAACGAGCTTCCCTGCTTGGCTCTCCATTGTGTCTTCTTATATCTGTGTGAGGCCTGACACAGAGAAAATTTATCTAGTGACTGCCTCCTTGACTCCCATATGCTCCGCGAGAAGTTGTCCTTTCTCCTTCTGGATCTGTGCTCTATCCTCTGCAAACTTCTCTTGAAGGTTGTCTTTTTCTTGTTGCACAAACCAATGTTTCTCTATGGATTCCTCCTTTTCTTGCTTCAGGGCCTCTATGGCATGTTCTTTTCCTCCTGGACACGATGAAGGAAAGCCTCTGTCGAGTCTACTAGTTTGTGTAGCTAGGCAGGCTCATCTCCTACTTCTATGTCCCCTGCTGACAACGACACAGTAGGCACTGCGCGGCTCGAATAAAGAGCATGTTGTACCCCTTTGAGCTCTGCGTCGATCCTGTCAAACATTGTCTCCTGTTTGGATTCGCTTCACTACAAGATTTCCTCTGAGGTATCTAATACAACAAAAATGATAAGGTCAATGTCATCCACCGTGAGCACAGTGTGGAATGGAGGTTTATTCAATTTTGACTTCTTCCGCAATGAAGGTTTATTCGGGGAACCCTTTCTTGTCTTGGATGTTTCTGTCTCTGTCATGGGATATTTAGGTAGTGTTACTTCACCCTCCTTTTGCTTGTCTTCTTCCCCTTCATCCTTTTCTTTTTCTACTTCGTCACCTCCTCCCTATTAGGTGAATCTGGTGTAGTTTCCTTTGATGCCCTACTTAATTCCTGTACCTTGTTTGACAACATAGGTATTCCAACAGAGGACGAACACCTCCAGTAACCACTCACATAACCAGATAAAATATCAACACACCGATGTTTTCACATGGTAAAACCCCTACGGGGAAACATCCACGGCCCCAGCCAACGCGGCCACTTGGAGCAGTTTATTAATGCAAAGAAAAAGATTACAGAGAGATTTTACAAGAGATTTTCTCACAAT
>SNQJ01S0069328.1:6060-43208 GCA_010110895.2 Picea sitchensis
CTCCCTATTGTAATGTTTAGCAGCTATTTCAGTTTCCAGCTTATGTATCTGTATATGAGATTTCTTGTTTTATGACAGACAGTTCTTCTTTACCCGTCTAAGTTCTTCATCTTTTGCTAGGAAGTTTGTGATAGACCGAGTCATGCAAATTGTTGCATTTCTGTTATGATAAATGATTTATCATGGCATTATTGTATTTTCTGGTGCTCTGTATTCAAATGCAAGAAGACCTTGTGTTGGGATGCCTTCTTCTATAGTCTGTTAGGAACCTGCTGTTTATAATAGACCTTCGCACTCTTCTCCATAAGTCTTCCTCATGCCCACCTTTACTACAGCTCACTGTCTGAAATTTACGTAAGACCTCACTTGCTCATGCATACCTGGCCTGTTTTCAGAGTTGGAACACTACTGTTTCGAGTTTCCTTCCATTTGATCACCCATCTATGAATAATCGTGACACAAAACTGATGGGTGTCGGGCTCTGCTCCTGATAGCAATCCAGGAGTGACTTCCGTCGCCAACATTTCTGGCGCCGTTATCGGGGACGAAGTTGAATATATTCCCTGGGATTGAACGACAACGATTAGTTGATTCTGAAGGTGCATCAGATATCATAACTATTGAGATTGTTGTTGTGCACCTGGCGAATCCATTGTGACGACTCCGCTGGGGAGAACCTGCTCTACTAATTGTGGCATTCAGAGGCAGACACACGCGGTCTCATCCACAGCTTCCCTTAGCTACATCTGAAAACGATCCAGAGGTGGTTCTCAGAAAAGGAAAGGCCCCTGAAGCAGAGGCTTCCACCGCCAAAACAGGTAATCCGCCATCTCCTTTTTTCAGAACTCTGTTTTCTCCTCCTCAGTTTCTTAATAGACCTTCTTCAGAGGTTTCCCATTTCCTGAACTTTGGGAGTGTTCCTGCTTAGTATTCCCCTCCTGGTCTGGGATTGGAGGGAGAAATCCTTGTCACTCCCTTCTCCTCTGAAGCTGTACCTTGGCGTAGACCCACGACCACAGAAGATTTCCCCACTCCTGCACAGGGGGGAGAACCTGTCGACTGGAGCTCGGTAGCCTGTTCCTTGAATCACCTCTTGTTTCCCACCCCACTCCGAGATTTACTCCCGCTAGCCCCTTCGCGAACTCCTTCTCCTCCCAACTCTCCTCCACCTAACATTCCTATGGCCGGTGCTAATCCCCCTCTGAACAAAATGGACGCCATAGTTGCTGCTAGGTATGCTCCCTTGATCTTACCTCAGCCCACGAATCCTTTCCCTGTTGGAGATTACTTGAAATATATGCCGAAGTTCACCGGGGAAGGGGACATAACTGCGGAAGACCACCTGGCTTCTTTCTATAGTTATGCAGACAACCTGAACATTGGAAATGAAGATGTCTGGATGAGGGTTTTTGTCCAGAGCCTGGATGGTGAGGTGAGAAAATGGTTTATATGATTATCTCCTAGATCTATTGCTGGAAGTGATGCCCTAGATAATGCTTTCCTGAGGCAGTGGGGAGATAAGAAGGATTTCATGTATTACATGACAGAGTTTGGGTCGTTGAAGAGAACGGAAGGAGAGTCCGTTCCCGACTTCTCCAAGAGGTTTAATAAAATGTACAATAGAATCCCTGTTGAGATAAAGTCCTCCGAAGCCTCTGCAATGATCATTTATTCCAGTGCTTTTGATCCTGATTTCTGCCTACTCCTGAGAGAGAGAAGAGCTGCTATGCTGGCCCATATGCAGGATGCGGCTGTGGAGGTAGAATCTAACATATTGGTTGTCAACCGACTTAGAAACACAGGTGATATAAGTACATCCAAGAACAGGCCTGAAGATTCCTCATCCAGTTCCTCACCATTGCCCCAGCAGATAGATGAGACAACTAGAACGATAAAATCACTTGCTGCCAAGATAGAAAGATTGGAATTAGAAGGGAAGCCCATGTACCGAAGTCCCCTAAACAATGATAATAGAGGTTTCAGACGACCTGCTAAAAATATGCCTTAGGATTTCCCGAGGGAACAAAGGGGAAAGGACAGGGAAGACCAAAGGGTTCAAGCCCCCCTCCAAAATATCCTAGTTGATCATGAGGAGAGAGAGGAGATAGACGAGTTTGGCCTTGAAATTCACTGTATTGAGGAAGCTCCCCCTTTTCCTCATTTGACGCAGTCAGCGTATGAAGAATCACTGATGAGTGCTCAAATTCATGAGTTGGGGAAAGAGCAGAAGACTGGTCACACTTATAATAAATATAATCTCAGATCGAGCAGGAAAGAAGGAGACTTTGACAGCCCAGACCAGCCTCTCATAGCAGAAAAACCTAATAGAGCTGCAACAGCCACAACTAAAGAAAAGAATACTCAGAGTGCTTCACTAGCAACCAAAGAGCCTGTCACTGAGGTAAGAGAAGCTCCTAAACCTACCCCTTCCTTCAATTTTGAGCATGAGATTCAGAAAATTAGAATTCCTGTACCCCTCTCAGAGCTAGTAAAAAACGAAGATTTTAAAAGATCCCTCTCCAAGCTGCTACAATCCGAGTCCCCCCAGCCCCCTGGTGACTCAGTAAACCTTCAATATGAGAAGCCAACCATCATCTTAGGCCCCATGGTAGAAGACAGAAGTGACTCATCCCCCCCCCTTCTACACTTCCCTGAACATACATGATAAAGTGCTGCATAACTGCCTCATGCATTCAGGGGCTTCCCATAACCTTATGCCAAAAATAGTCATGGAAGAATTGGGACTAGAAGTGAAAAGAACTTATCATGATTTATATTCCTTCGATTCAAGGAGAGTGTAGTGCCTAGGATTCATCAAAGACCTGGTGGTTTCCCTTTTTCAGCTGCCCATGAAAAGTGTGGTCATGGATATTATGGTAGCCGACGTTCCTCCCAAGTTCGGTATGTTGTTTTCTAGATCGTGGATCAAAAAACTGGGAGGGACACTACAGATGGATCTCACGTATGCCACCATTGCACTCTTCGGAGGGGAACAAAGGAGATTATACAGAGAATCCCAGCTGACCTATATTGTCAGTGATGAAGCAGACCCTACCAATCACCCCATCTTTGCACTTGACACTGACTTAGGGTCTAGTTTGGTGCAGATTACCGATGCCCCTGAAAGCTCTTTACTAATCAGAAAACACCCCAGCCCTGATCATCCGATTTCCCCTCAAAGCTCCTCTGTGTGGAAAATGTTTTTTTACGGAGCTTCTTCTAACGAAGGAGCTGGCGCTGGAGTGGTTTTCATATCACCTTGTCAAGAAGTCATATCCCTGTCATACAAGCTGGAATTCGAAGTAACCAACAACGTGGCAGAGTATGAAGCTCTTGTTCTGGGTATGAGGGCCGCAAAGGAAATGGGAATTGAAGAGATAACAATATTCGGAGATGATGAGTTGATTATTCAGCAGATAAGGAATGATTATCGTGCCCATAATCCCCGGCTTAGGAATTATCGGAATGAAGTATAGGACCTTATTGATAATTTCTTCTTGTCTTTTAACATTTCTTTCATTCCGAGGGGAGAAAATACTTTGGCCGATTCTTTCGCTGTCTCAGCCAGTGTGCTCAAATTTCCTCTGCTGCCTATGATAAAAAATGATGTTGATGTAAGATATAGACCCTCGGTGCCAGACAATGTCAAGCATTGGAAGGTGTTCGAGGATGATTCTGAGCTTGAAAGGTTTCTCCAATCAGTGGATGAATTTTCTTCCTTGCATATTGACCAAGATCCTGATTTGGAAGGCGACCCTCGTCCTAAGGGATTTTTAAATAAAATCGCTAATCATCAGATCATTCAGCTGCCCAGTAATCACATTCCAAGAGGACTTGTCCCTTTAGAAATATTGTTCGATGGGAATGATGTGTCGGTAAAGGGCATAGTCTTAAATGAAGATACTGAGACAACCGAATGCAACATTGGTTCACAGGAGAAGCCCAGGTTTGTCAAATTGTCAAACAGTTTGACCAGAGAACAGAAGGCCGAATATACTGAGCTGCTAAAGGAGTTCGCTGATGTGTTTGCATGGACGTATGAAGACCTCAAGACCTATGACACGTCTGTTTTTGGGCATAAGATCCCACTAAAGGAAGAGGCTAAACCATTCGGACAAAAGTTGAGACAAATAAATTCCTTGTTACTACCTATCATGGAGAAAGAAGTGAAGAAATTGTTAGATGCCAAAATTATTGTCCCCTTGAGATATTCTGAATGGGTGGCCAATTTGGTCCTAGTAAGAAAGAAGAGTGGAGAAATCAGACTCTGTGTTGATTTCAGGAATCTCAACAGAAGCTCAAAGAAAGACAATTAACCCCTACCTAAAACGTTCATGAATCTCAACACAAGCTCAAAGAAAGACAATTACCCCTCACCTAAGATGGAACATACCTAGAGGGTAATTGGTGCTTCCAGATATCCAAGGGATTGATGGGTTTTCTCGCTATAATCAAATATCAGTCATGCCTCGAGGATGTGGAAAAGACAACCTTCACTAATTCCTTGGGGCACCGTCATGTATGCCAAAATGCCATTTGGGCTGATGAATGGAGCAACGCTTTCAACGAGCTATGGATATTATAGCTCATAGGGAGAAGGACTCATTTGTGGTAATCTATCCGATGATATCACAGCCTTCCAAGATGCATAAGGAACATCAGCTAATTTGAGAAAGGTCTTCATGAAGTTTCGGAGGTATGGATTATCCTTAAAACCCAAGAAATACTTTGTTTTGCTATGAAGGAGGGAAGTTGTTAGGCCATATGGGGTATCAACTGAGGGAGTAAGGATTGATCCAAGCAAGGTAGAAGCAATTCAAACCCGGCTCTTCCGTGATCTAAGAAAGAGGTTCAAACATTTTTGGGGAAGTTTAATTTTCTCAGGAGATTTGTCTCAAATTTTGCTTCTATCGGTGAAACACATTACTTCCATGATTAGGAAGGGAAATGAAGTAAATGGACCATTGAACCTGTGGAATCTTTCATTCAAATAAAGAAGGCATTGACTGAAGCACTGCTAATCAACCCGATTATTCCAAAGATTTCCCGATTTTTTCTTTGCTTCCTAAGATACAAAGAGCGGCATTTCTATTGCAGAAAAATGATCAAGGGAGAGAATCGATTTCCTTCTATAGCGTGGCATTAAGAGACAGAACCCAGACGAGATCATGAAAGCAAGCCTATAAGTTTTGGTGAAAGCTCAAAGCCGTGAGTCTATGACTCTTGCACTCAAAGATCATCACATATGTCCCTTCAACCTCTATGACATTCTTATTCAGCCCGACATGGATGGGAAAAAGAGGAAGGTGGATTGCCAAGATTCTAGAATTTGATCTAGAATTAAGCCCACCAAGTTGGTAAAGGAGCAAGGTTTAACCAAATTGCTAGCTAAATCCAACCGCAAAGCCTTGGGGATTAGCTTCATCAATGAGCAAGCCGAGCCATCCAACAAGAATTTTCTGTGATGCCTTATCACGCGCACGTGACCGTATCGGACATTTTGTATTTTCTCAGAGTTGAAGCCCCTCATGGAATGGGAAAAAGTGTTTTAGGATCTTAAGCTCAAGGCTGCAAGGTATTGTCTCATTGACCAAACTTTGTAATCGAAAGACCCTCTAGGGTATTTCTGAGATGTCTCGACCCACGTGAGGCCCGTATGTTATGTTTGATTTTCATAGTGGTCTTTGTGGAGGTCATCATTTATGGAAGAACACAGCCTACAAAATCCTCATGTTTGGGTATTACTGGCCCACTTTAATCATTGATGTCAGTAGAGAAATCAAGGCCTGCATCAAATTCCAAAATTTCTCAGGAAAGAAGAAGCTTAGACCACTGCCATTGAAGCCCATAATAGCTTCGCCAAAGACCTTTCTCAAAGAAAGGTTAGATTTCCATTCACTAGTGAAATTCATCCTCCCTCAAGTGGTCACATTGCATGATCCCCCGACCAAGAATGTGACATTTCCACAAGTGATAGAAGCCGGCCCCTCACCAAGTGCATCACAAAGCACTACATATTAGCTGGAGGATATCATAGCCCTCTTTGGCTGTCCCAGCAGGATCATCACCGATAATGCTTCTTCAAATCTAAACCTCTAATTAAGTTCTACGAGCACTTCAGATCTCTCTAGTTCACTCCACCCCTTACTATCCCTGGGGAAATGGTTTGTTTGAATCCTCCAACAAAGCCTAATAAAGATCATCAAAATATTGTTAGAGGATAACAAAGAGCCTAGGATTTCGAAATTTTCTTTAAATGGTGTTACCACGAAGAGGTCTCTAGGCACTTCACCATTTCAACTAGTATACGGAGCAGAGGCGCTTTTCCCTACAAAATTTTACCTGGAGAAATTTCTTCAAGACTACGAGGGAGAACTGATCATATGATCTAAGAATTCATCGATAGTGGAAGTTCAACAGACGAGAACAAGCTGGTGGGACGGAAATTTTATAGTTATCAACAGATCAAGTAGCTTTTTGACAAAAAGGTCAAGAAAAGGGAGTTCGAGATCGTGAACTTGGTTTTAAATGGGACGACCTGCATTGTGATAAAGGCAAGCACAGCTAGTTCAACGCCGATCGCACTCCCTTTAAAATCTCTCGAGATTTTCCAACAACACCTATGGCTGCGGATCTAGAGGGCTTAAGAGGTTTTCAACAAACAAGAATGGGCATTTTCAAAAATGTTTTATTTGAGTTGTAGACGGCTCCTCTATTTGTAAATATTGTCTTTTACTTCGGTGTTTATTTCTTTTTATGCTTTCCGCTTAATAAATGACTCTATAGCCCAACAAAGAAGGCACCGGGTCTACTTAACATTCTAGAGCACTCAGGATGAATCTATCCCCATGGAGCCTAATGTTAGCGAGATTTCTCGGCTTCTGGGATTAGATTACTCCAAGTCTCTGGCAAATATGCATGAGAAGCACCGGAGCATATCACGAGAATCCCATTCTCAAGCAACAAGTAAAGCAAGCGAAGGGCAAAGTTTTGTCAGCAATGAGAACCATCCTTAAAGTTAAAATCAACGCCGAATCTTTCTCGCAGGAGATCGGAAAATCCCCGTCACCGCAAGTTAGGATTTCGAAGTTGCGCTCGTTTAAGTCCTAGTGTGTGAGGAGAGTCGTACCGTCTGACGGAGAATCGAAGCTTCTAAGACAAAGAACTTTAGATGTAGGAATCAGCGATACGATTTCGACCCATGAAAGTCGGCCCTATCGGCGGGGACACGGCGGCAAGAGATCCCAGAAGTCGGGATTGGGGAACCTAAAGTCTTGCACATGATGTACAAAGAATCGGCGAATATCCCGGTACGCGATTTCATGGAGTTAAAGACCGTGAGTGGATACAAGTGGCAAAAGGCCCATAACATCAATGGCATTATCCCGCCATCCGGATTCGATGCATACGTGGTGCGAATTGTCGTTGACGGTCACCTCATAATTTCAAACGCAGAAAGGATAGTCCCGCTATGTTCCGCGCGGAGGAGAATAGAGGTCTGCGTCCGGCCCACGGTATTATCGAGAGAGAATTAAGAACCGTCGACGAAGGACACTGCCGTGATTACGCTTCATTCGCTTTCGCTTCGGGGCGACTTCAAAGGCACAAAGAAAAATCATCCTTATCTGTGAACGCCGAAAGCCTCTATGGGAATAAAAAACAGCGTCACATTCCACGGTCACCTGAGGAATTAAAAGAGCTAAGCAGAAGGGGGCCTAAGGTGTTGTGTCCAGTCGCTGAAAGCATCGTCACTATTTTCAGATGCTATCAGAAGCGATTTCACTCATGGTTTTCTCTTGAAGTAAATAAATATAAGAAGGAGTAGTTGATGCCTCTTTTCATTCATTAAATGAGGGAATGGAGTGTCTGGCAAGACGTCCGCTCGCAGAGTTCATGTGTACCGTTTTCCTCAGAAAGGCCATACCGGTCCTCAAATTGACGAGGAAGTAAAGACACTAGTTGGGCTTTAATGGTCACCACTCCCTCCTTACAGAAACCGCGGTATAGTCAAGGTGGCATTTATGAAATAAAGATACCGCACGAAGCTTGATTGAAGGGACACCCAAACCTGGGGTGGCTAGGGCACCAGAGGTGTTTTTCCCGGTATATAGACTCCTCGGCCTTGGCATTTTGTAGGCATCGATGGCTGAGCAAGACTCCCAGTTGTAATGTTTAGCGCCTATTTCGCCTGTACTTATGCATCTAGATATGAGATTTCTTGTTTTATGACAGACAGTTGTTATTTACCCGTCTAAGTTCTTCATCTTTTTCTAGGAAGTTTGTGATTGATCAGCCATGCGACTACATTTTTGTTGTGATAAATGATTTATCATGGCATTATTGTATTTTCTAGTGCTCAGTATTCAAATGCAAGAAGACCTTGTATTGGGATGCTTTATTCTACAGTCTGTTAGAAACCTCGCCATATAAATTGCACTTTCAAAAGACTTCTTCTCCATAAGTCTTCAAGCCACTCCACCTTTTAATATCATACAGCTCATCAATCAAATTTATGTAAGACCTCACTTGCTCATGCATACCCGGCCTCAAGCTGTGAGTTGGAACACTCACTGCTGAAGCTCTTCCATTTGATCACCCATCTATGAATAATCGCGACATAAAATTGATGGGCGTCGCTCGCCTCGGAGTAAGGCAATCCAGGAGTGACTTCTATTGCCAACAACCCGCATATCAAATTCTCCTTACCTTTGACCCCATACTGGTTGTCGTGATATAAATCTCTTCCTCCAAATCCATGGAGAAAGATAGTTTTTAACATCTAATTGTTCAAGATGCAAATATTATACTTAATCGGGCACAAGACTTGAAATAGTCCTAATTAAAGTCACTTTAACAACAAGAGAAAAATATTTCATCAAAATTTATACTCCTTTCTTTGTGCAAACTTCTTTACAACAAGTCTACCTTGTACCACTTTTATTCCCTCCATCTTCTTCCTTCAACTTGTAAACTCCATTTATTTTGAAATTCTTTTTTACCTACAGGAATTTGAACCAAGTCCCAAGTACTGCTATTTTACTAAGGAACGATTTCCTCTTTCATGCCTTTGCTCCCACTTTTTGGTGTCTAACTACATTGCCTCTTCATAAATTCGCTCATCAAAATCACCAATAATAAAATAATACAATGAAGGAGAGTATTGTTCAAGGTATACTTAACCTGTAGATTTTCTAACAACAATTGCAGGTGTTATCTCTCAAAATGGGTCAGTCATTTTGTTCCTTTTTATAGGTGATAGTATGATCATAAATCAGTGTCCTGTATAATTTTTAAAATTTAGAAGTGTCAGAATATAGGATCTAAGATGTTATCATAGAAATAAATCGATCATCAAAAGGTCTTTTTAAAAAATCAAGAAACAATCTTTTCACCAGCTAACATCTATTTCAAAGTTGAAGATAGCTGGTGAAAGTCCCAGGTTTCAACAACTAAAGTGTACTCTTAGCAGCAAGCGAGCCGGTGAAAGTGTTAACACAAGTTTTCCTCCAACGACTCCAGAAAACCCAAAAGGATACGCTGGACACACGTCATGCAATCATCATGAATAGTTAATGGACTCAAATGTATGATGACACCTTTTCCTCATGTTTAGCAAGACATCATGATAGATTATGCTCACGAATTTCATGGGGCAGACACATAAGGGTTTAAAGACATGATGCATGCTTAATCATCATTGCAACCAGAGGATAAAGTACTAGCTATCTAATGACATCAAATCAAATCACCATTTCCCATTTTAAACTCACAACGTTCGAAAAATTCTATTATGGGGTTTCTAATTTCATCAATAACACAGGTTGTTTTCACCAACGCTAACCTTTCCTTTTTAAGAAGTTTGTTGTTTTAACCGTGTGAAAATTAGTTGGTGATTAAGTTACATATGGCAAGGAAGCAAGGAGGACGACTTCTGAGGAAAGAATTAGACAATTTATCCATCTTGTAGTCTTATCCAGAGCTGTAGAAGCATTCCTCAGATGCAGGTTAAAGTGACATATGTGGAAAGGTTGCAGGAAGGTTGTCACCAGGAAATTGTAGAGGTGTTTGCAAAATATTACGATGGAAGGAAGGATATAGTGGGCTCGCTGGAACTAATATTTGATGAATCCACCATCGCTTCAACAACTGGTTTACCAAGAACAAGCATAAATTGGTTTAAAACAACAATGACCAAGAACTTGGATTTTAGATCATACCACAAGACAAAATTCCAAAGTATAAACTGGAAGAAAAGTATCCCCGTGTGTCTTACCTTGAATATGAATGGCAGGATATTTTCAAAGGCATTTAGTTATACTTAACCTCATAGGGAAGGTATGACAAGTTAATGCTATATCATTTAGACTCTTATATCATTTCACAAGGAAGGTCCTTCTAAATTTGCCTTTATTTATTCATAAAATCCTAACAAAGGTCTGTAATAGGATTAGAGCCGAACCATTCAAGATAAAAAATTCTCTTTTTCATTATGGCTTGATTAAAATGATCATTTTAGAAGAATTGAGACAGAGAGAAAGAACTTGGAAGCATTTTTCTTTTTTGGGAGGGTTTTGAGACCCAAAATCAACCTATAAATGAAAAGAAGAAAGAAGGCAAGAAACAATCAACTCCTTAGAGTATCTCAAGGAGAAGAAGAGCTATCCCAAAGCCACCAAAAGACAAAAATTCAAGCATAAAGCCCAAGAAAGCTAAAATAAATTAGATTTTGAACAAACTCAAAGCAATCCACGCTTAAGAAGACAATGCTCTAAATCTTCCATACTACGTATCTCATACGTAACTTAAAAAGGAAGATGAAAGTCCAACCATCCAAAGTCCATATTATTCCATGGAGCCTAGACAGGAATTTGAAGTCTTTATTTCCAAAGATGAAGGTGAAACCTCAAGAAATAAGAAATCAAATAAATCACAAAAGATTAGAGAGTTGAAAGAGGTAATAGCACAACAAGAGGTTCTAGAAAGGGTGATAAAGGTAAGATATAAATCTTTGTCAAAAAATTTTTAAAGACTAATGCAACATTTGAGAAGTTGGCATGTGAAAGTGTAAAAGAGAAGAAGAAAAGAAAAAGATCACAAAGGATTATAATAGTTTATGGTGGTTGGCTAAGCTCTTGAAGAGGAAAATCAAAAAATTAGAGGGAAAAATTACCACACATCCAAATTTGCTGTGTGCCGCACAAAGGTTTAATTTGCGGTGGAGATCAATCAAATAAAGAATTATTTGTGAACAAAAAATAGTTTTGAATAGGAAAATTTTCCTTTTTGAAAGAAACAGAGCTTTCACCAACATAAAAGGTGCAATTATAATCAATTATTGTTGAAAAGCAGAGCTTTTCATTTAACCAACTATAAAACCTAATACAGCCAGATGATGAAACCGCTAAATAAGAAATTTGAAGATCTAATCTCGAACAAAGTGGTTTTGGGGTGATTTAAAGGATAAGAGGACATCTAAAAGATGAATCACCAAATCATAAAATATTCAATTCAAAGATTCGTGGAGGTTTTGGAGGATAAATTTTAATTGGTCAACTAAAGTTTAGTTCACAGCTGTTGAAAGTGTTTCGACTACTGAATACATGTGTCCTTTCCTCCATGACACATCATAAACATAGAAAGGATGAATATTAGATGTTGAAGACAAGATTTGAAGACAGTTCGATCCATAAGTAACCAGATTTAGTTTAGCTTATTGTACACAATTGTTACTCAATTTTTCTATAATTAGAAATCTAGATCCAATTTTTTTCGTGATCTGAGACTTGCTGTAAAAGGTTATAAAATCCTATCATTTTAATAGAAGGGGGTTCAATTATGGATAGAGAACTATATTATGTTGTAAATGTAATTTTACTATGATAATAAATCACAGCTTTCTCTCTCTATTGATGTCAGATTTTCATTTTCCTTTTGTACTTTTTACTAAGTTGTTTTATCTACAGAATTATGGTTATCTCATTGGTTATCCTATCGTTATTTTATCATTGCTTATTAAAACCCTACACTTTGTAACATTCCCATTTATAAACATTGTTTCTTCACCCATTTAAAGCTATCATTTGATCATCAACTTTGAGAGCATTGGTTTATTTGATTTTCATTTTACCAGGTTCAATGTCATACTCAGAATTGAGTTATCCCATTGATCCACACATACATAAACACAAAACAAGTTTTCTCTCAGTTACCAAGCATCTTGACTTACAACCTCAAAGAGTTTCCCGACCTTTCATTCTTGTTTTTCGATTTTGAGAAATCTGACTCTCTTCGCTTTTCCATAAACACAATGTTCTAAGTCCAAATCAATTTTGTTTAAGATTCGCAAATAGATTTATTTTGTGAAGTATCTGCATTCCTTCTCACTCATGTGTCCCAAACCATGATACAATGTTGTATCCATTCCTGCAGAAGCTAAAGATATATAAGAGTCAGATACTACATATAAATACAATGTAACTACCGTCTCTTCCTTTGCTATCACCAATGATCCCTTGATGACCTTCAACGTCTTATCCAGAATATGGATATAAACCTTCACTTGCCAACTACCCAAAATTTGAAATTAGATTTTCCTTAAATCTTGAATATGTTCCTTTACCTCTCTGAACAACCATTGGTTTCCATTGCATTACTTTATTTTTACCTTCCCATTCCAACAATTTTCTTGGTGTATCATCACCCAAATGAACTCGTCCAAAATCAATTCTCAACATAATCTAGAAAAATGTTTCATGGGGTGTGGTATGAAATGAAGCCCCTAATCTACTACCCAAGACTCGTAAATATTATCTGTTATTAAATAATCAAAGCATCTTGTAACACATCACCTGCTACATTTGCTTCCCCGACTTTGTTCTCCATCTCTTTGTTTCTTTGATCTCTCAAGATTTCTTCAGATGTCCTTTTCTTCCCACAATTCTAGCAAGTCCGGATTTGGATCTTCCCTTTCTAGAATTCCCACAGCCCCTCGGTCCCTTTCCTCTATCCTTTGTCGTCCCCATTCTCCATATGTTCAATGCATTACCGATGTCTCACATGTTCTTTTCTCCTTCATTTCCTCACTAAGGATAACAATCACCATCATCGACTCTTTAAAGCATTTTAACCAGATACAGAGTTATTTACAACCATGAACAAGCCATTCCATCTTTCTAAAAATGAGCACAAGATTAGAGGAGCCCCAACCTCATCATCAAAGTCCACTTTACATAACTTAGTTGGTTAGTAACTATATTAAAATCATTTAAATGATCTACAACAGACCCACCTTCCTGACATCTTCATATTAAATAATATCTTCATTAGAAAGACCTTATAGGACCCCTATCTTCATACAATTTATCCAATGCATCCATCAAACCTTCGTTATCTTTTCTTTCGAAACATTGAAAAGTTACCGACACCGTGCTGTGCTCACCATATCATTCCTAGAGCCTTTCATTTCAAGAATCTCCCATCATTTGTCCTTCGTAGCTGTCAATTTATTTTCTATTATGCCCAATGGTAGGAATAGATCCTCTCGATATAAATAATATTCCATATGCATCTTCCATAATCGGTAGTTTTGGCTTATTAAATTTTTTTGACTGACCCTAAACTTTCCATCTTCTGACATTTCTCCCACTCGAACCAGGAACCCTCTTTTCCTGTAAGTTACCTTTCCCTCTGATACCAATTGTTAGAAAAATAGGACTATGGAGAAATAAAATAAAACAAATGCGGAAACACAACACAGTAGATACACAATACAATAAAGACATATATTTACGTGGTTCACCTAGTGTGGGATACGTCCACCAGAGAAATTGACAGGTCCTTCCTTTATTATTATCCAACATATGAAGGGATACAGCCTACAACAAAACCGTTGTAACTTCCTCTTCTTTCTCTCATAGTATCCTATCTCAGAATACAATATTCACTATCATACATAGCCACAATACATTTCCCTCATAACAGAGGGTTTCCTTCTAGGGAAAAAAATCCTAACATAATTTCTATCATTAGATCTGCGAACTTATAATGAATGGTCCAAATTTACAATGAAATTACAATATACATTTACAAGGGGGTAACCCCCCTATGCACTCCCCCTGCATGGAAGAGTGTACATACTTATGGGGTGTAAAGTAATCATGGGGTATAAACACGGCTGAAAAAAAATGACCTATGAATCAGGAAGATAATCAGGCTCCACAACGAACATATGCTTCACTAATTATCTCCCTTATGAGATCATAATTTTGATGCCTTTAATGTCTCCATAATACCACTTCTCATGAGATCATAAGTTTGGTATCTCTAAAACTCCCTCTATTTCACCATGAGAATGACTCCTTATATAATCTTGGAGAGACCCAACCACCTTATAGATTCTTGGGATAGGTTGAGGATCCTTCTCCATTAGTTTTGGATCTTCCCTAAGATGCATCCTTGACCTTAGATTCGAATCCAACCAACTCCCGAGATGAGGGGGATTTTTCCCTGATTTTCCTCAACAGCCCAAGATTTCCTTAAACAACCCAACGCTCCCCAAGAATGGGGCACATAGTGTTGCATCGCTCCCCCAAAGGAGGGAAAGGAGTGCTAACCCTCCCTAAAAATGGGTAGGGGAGCATTGCCCAAAATTTCCTCAAAAATTCCCAGTGCTCCTATTGGCCCTTGGTTATGGAAGCAAGCGAAGATTAAGGGAGAAAAGGAAAAATGTGAACTACGCGGAAGACATAGTGACTGATACTGGTTCAAAGTGAGCAAAAGAAAAGAAAAGAAGGAGCAAAGTAAGAGAAAGCAAGCCGTTGGACGAGGAGACTGAGGATTACATATCATAAAGGAAGAGGGATCATGGACAACTCAGCAAGTGAAAGAATATGTCAACAGATGCTTTGGAGCACCGCATGTGAAGGAAGGAAAGACAGGTCGGCGAAGCCCTGAAAATGTGGGTCAAGTTGAACTAGGGTTTTAGACACCTAGGGTTTTGGTATATAGGGTTTTGACACTTAGCTTTTAACCTAAGGGTATCCGAGAGCTATTGTAATGTATAAATAAAGGTCTAAAGGACCTGGGATGGGTTGGGGCTAAGTTGGTTGAGAGTTCATTGTTGTTGTGTGATCGAGTGAGTACTATCATGTGAGAGAGAAGTGTTGTGTGTGAGGGCCTTCTATATTGTAAGATCTTCAGCTGGGTGAGAAGATCAACTTTGTAGATGGGTGCACAAGGAGGGGAGAGAAAGAGAGAGAAGAAGAGAAGATCTGCTAGCCAAGAGTGTAGATAAGAACTGTATGGTTCCATCTTAATATATCATAAATCATAGTTATGTGGACGTATCCCTAGGGAGGGAGTGAACCACATATATCTTTTGTTATGTTTGATTGATGTTGTGTTCTCTATCATTTGATATGTTGGTATTGTGATATTGTATTATATCTGAAATGTAACTTGCACAGTAGGTTTAAGGAGGATAAAGAATAACTAGGTGACTATGTGTTGTTGATGTGAATCCACTCTGCATTTCCTATGGTTGTAGACACCTGTGTCCTGCAACCCCCTATAGCTAATTCACGTGAGACTGCATCTGCTTCGTAGGTGTTTCTAAAAGGGCCAGTAGTTAGGGCTTGTTGGTGCGCTGTTAGTGCTGAACCCTAGGTCTGCCACTGTGCCAATAAATGGTTCTGTTGCTGGGACAAGAATCTTCTTGAGGGAATGTCAAGGTGGTTTCCATCGAAGACAAAGATTCAAAAGTGGATAGAAGATCAGAAAATGAATTCGATGAAGCCCAGAAAAAGAACCCTAATCTTAGTACGGAGGATTGGTTGGGAAGATATATCTTTATTGATATACACAAGATTTTCTTTGGAGGAATCCATCGGGAGCTATATGAGTGGCTAGCTAGGTTAGCAGATACCCAGTTCGAAGTCAGACTCATACCACCTATGGTTTGGATGATGACACTGATCAAGAAGGTCAAGAGAGTTGATAATGCCATGTCAAGAGTAGTAGATCACTGGTTTGATAGCACCGTTCGAGGGTATATCACTGAGTTTGTTGTTGACAGAGTGGAATCGTATAGCCAAGCAGAGAGATATTTCTTTAAGGGACCTAGAAGAAAATTTTTACATTTTTTTAAGTTGAAGATCGAGATGTTATTGCATGAGAAGAACATCTTGAAGATACAGTAATCGGTCAGATCGGAAGTGTTAATGTTCAAAAATTCAGACAGCGACAGCGACATAGAGGCTGGACATACCTGCAGTGGGAAAGTATTCAGAGAATTTCACATTGCGAACCTGTTTAAGAAGAACTACGGAGACAAAGGATTCTATAGTGGAGAAGAGGCATATCTGACAGACAAAGAGCATTCAAAATCCGCTAGGACAAAGGAACCTCATCGTGAACAGCCAAAAACTTCAAGAACTGCACCGATTATTGAAGTAAGTACTATTATTCCTCTTATTTCTTCAACAATGTTAAGTAACTAGAGTAATCTAAGTCATCAAAATTCTTAGAGCACTGTCTCTACCAATCCACCACATAATCAATAGGAAACCTAGGAATATCTATGGAAAATGAGATGAGGTTACCCACCTTTAGAGGAGATGGATCTGAATATCTTGATCAGCACTAGTTTCTATGTGAAGTTGTTTGGAGTATTAAGAATATCACCGATGAAGCTGTCAAATGAGATCAATTCAGTACTAACCTAAGAGACCACGCACTGAGTTGGTGCATGAAATTCATCCAAGGAGACGCACCTAAATCGATTAATTCCATTAAGAATGCGCTAATTTCTGAATTCAAGAAATCTAAATTAGAGTCATAGTGCATTACATAACTAAAAGAAATCAAGTAAAGAACAACTGAACCTGTGTGAGAGTTTGATCAGAGATTTAACACTTTGACAGGCCATTTGAGATTTCAGATCCCAGATGAGAAGAATAAGGAATGGTTCATTGTTTCCCTCTTACCACACATCAGAGTTCCTCTGATGCAACAGAAGATTGCTTCATAGGCTAAGGCATTGGAGATCGCCATGAAATTAGAATCAACCCCTATGGGAGAATCCATCTCAGGTATGAGTCAAATCTTGAGTCAGCTAACTAGCTTATCATTGGAGGTCAAAGACATGAAGAAAGACAAGGGAAAAGATAAAAGAGAAGACATCTAGTGTATCATATGCAAATCAGAAGGACATGAATAGGATCACTGTCCCTTATTTCATGAATATTTGGCCTTTGGAGCTTCGATCCCTTTGAATAAAGTTACCCTACCCTAGTGCGAGGTATGTAGAAATCGACATCGCCCTGGTGAATGTTACTATCTGCAAAAATATGTCTAGTCACCCACAAATATGTATTGCATGTTCTGTAAGTCGGTAAGACACGATGATAGGGATTGTAGGTCTTACGATCTCATGCATGAAAGGTCAAGGGATATATACAAAATTCAAGGCGAAGTACAACAAGAAGGAGGCACTGCATAGTATAATTCCCCTGGGAGAGGAAACTTGAACCCTCAGGGTGGATTCTGAGGAAGAGGAAGAGGAGGAGGTATGGGTCAAGGTCGAGGATAGATCATCTATTATAACTGCACACATCCAGGACACTTGGAAAGGGACTGTTAGAACCCTTGTACAACTTGCAGCTATTGCAACTCATTCAAGCATGTTATCAAGGAATGTCCAACATTTCTGGCTAAGCTTAAAGAGAAACGAGGAGGAAACCAACAAATACAACTAATCAAAGTAGAATCTCGCGGAGAAAATCCGAGAGTCGTTGTTATCACATGAGGAGGCATTGTTACAGGAGAATACAGAGTGATCCAAGGAAAGACTATAGAAGAATTAGGAGTCAGGAAAGCTGCAAAGAAGACACAAAAGTTTGACCCAAGGAAAGATAAGCAGATATTTAAAGAAGAAAGAAAGTAATTCGGAAGAGATCAAGCTTCTTCATCAAAGGTTCGACCATAATTAAGAAAATATGGAATACCTTTCGCATTTGATCATTCTACTTCACCCGAATATGGAAAAGAGGTGAGTAAACTTATCAACTTCTTGTATATGTTTATTGAGTTGATTAAATATGAAAAAGCCATACAAGAACTACAAAATTTGGTCAGACAGTATCAGATAGGAAGGGTAGATCCTTTGTTGAATAAAGCAGTACATAAACTATCCAAGAAGAGAAGGACAAATAAATAACTACACCTTAATGCTCAGATCAAAGAGTACGATATAGACTATGTGGTCCTCGACTTAGGGTCGAAGGTCAATTTCATGACAAATCAGACCTGGGCACTAATGGGAAAACCTAAGTTGATATATTCCCCTATCAATATTAGGATGGCTAATCAAAAAGATGTAAGACCCTTTGGAAGACTGGAGCGTGTCCCTGTGGACATTGACAGAATAAGGATGTTTTTAGACTTTGAGGTGATTGAGATAGTTGATTATAGTTGTCCTTACCTTGCACTGTTAAGAATTGATTGGGATTTCAATAATTCCACTGTGGTTGATTTAAAGAAAATAAGAATGATGTTTGAAGAAGATGGCCTTAGGGTCATTGCATCTTTGGATCCCGATGAAGGTCAGAGATACACAAAACCCACCAGAGAAAAAGATCATGCATATGAACTAGAAAACATATACAAATTAACAGCCAGACAATAGGATTACATTAATCCTACATCATATGGGAATTTGATCTAGCAAAGTGACAACGCATGCTCATCAGATTCAGAAGAAGCACTCGAGAACTAGAAGAACAAAAGGTATGAAGTATCTACAAGGATATGTTCTAGATTAACCCTAGACATTCGTTGGATCGACACAACAATAAGTAACTTGCCCACCTTTGATGGTCTAAATCATTTAGAAGCATTCTTAGTGAACTTTGAAGAAATTGTACCAACACCACAAAGATTGTTGGACATGGATGAGGCCCTGAAATAAACTCCAGCGATATGGTGGGGGACACAAAAAAAACAATATTACAGACTGGGTACAATGTCGCACTTTGATGACATCACGGTTTTCAGAGAAAGTAGAAAGCTATGAAGTTAGGTACATAGGTTGAAGTTGTCAAAAAGGCCATGTGTGAAGTTGTGAGGAAGCCTGGAGAAACATTCCTCAAGAACAGTGGGTACACAAATTCATTAACACACTGGACACAACTCCCATAAACTGGTATCTTTAAGCAGAACTKCACCTCATCACTGCAGATTGGKAAGGTGTGACCCAGAAMTTTGTAACTACCTTTTTGTTTGAAAGCCAATATCCTACAATAGATCAGGCATTAYAGGTTGTAAGACATAAAGTGTCYGAGGAGGCACCTAGCCTGCCTTTGGAGCAAGAAGAGGATGAATGGACTGCGTCTCTTCAGAAGTTGCAAGGTTGTTACAATATCAATGCAGTTGAAGACGATGATCCTAAGAATGTGAACATCGCAGAAACAAAAGGCTAAAGAGATGTAGAAGGACTAGGAGTCGAACTACATTTTGTTTGACAACCAATCAAAATAAAAAAAGTCAACATTGGAACAGAACAGACACCAAAGCTCGCAAAWGTTGGAKATTATTGGGATGYTGCAACTATTGACAAGATCACRRAATTACTGCATTTATATCAGGACTTGTTTCCAACCAATTTCACTAATATGAAGGGCATTAAAGGTCCCATGGGAGAAATTAGGATCCCTTTGAAACCAAATGAAAGGCTAGTCAAACAGAGACCCTACATATTGAACCCTAAATATAAGGAGAAAGTGAAGATTGAGCTTGACAGAATGCTGGAAGCAGGAATCATAGAACCTATTGAAGAATCATAATGGACTATCCCTATGGTGGTCCAAGATAAGAATACAGGATAAATAAGGATCTGTGTAGATCTTAGGAATCTAAATGATTCCTGTTTTCATGACCCATTCCCTACGCCATTCACTGACGAAGTGCTAGACAATGTAGGAGGACATGAGGTATATTCTTTTACAGATGGATTTTTAGGATACCATCAGATCCAGATTTCCAAGGAAGATCACCATAAGGCTACATTTTCAATACAATGGGGATCCTACCAGTATACAGGGATTCCATTTCGATTGAAGAATGCATTGACCATCTTTTCCAGGGTGGTGGTCGAAGCGTTTAAGGAGTTTTTACATAAATTCCTGGAAGCATACTTTGATTATTGGACTGTTTTCAACATTTTTCAAAATCATATTGAATGTTTAAGACTAATGCTAGATAAGTGCAGGCAGTGTCAAATTGCCTTGAACCTAAAGAAGGGCATCTTCATTTCACCCTTCGGAGTGTTGCTGGGCCATATTGTGTGTAAGTAGGGATTGTTGGTAGATCCATCCAAGATTTCCATTATAGTCGATCTACCCCCTCCTACTTCAGTCAAACAGCTACGCACTACGCTGGGACACATTGGATACTATAGGAATTTCATTAAGGGCTACGCACAAATCACAATACCCATGAATAAGCTTCTAAAGAAAGACTCTCAGTTTCATTGGACAAAAGAATGCCAACAGAGCTTCAACACACTAAAACAAAAAATGGTTACTACGCCCATTCTGGTTTTCCCATATTGTAGTAAGGAATTTCATGTGCATGTCGATGCATCTTCTATTGCATTAGGAGTAGTGTTAGAAAAACTAGAAGCTGGAGACATTGAGCACCCGTCAGCCTTTGCTAGTAGGAAGCTATCAACAACTGAGATTAATTACACCACCATAGAGCGAGAAGGATTAGCCATGGTGTATGCGCTGTGGAAGTTTCACCACAGCTTGTTGGGAGGACACTTTAAGATGTTTACTGATCTCTCCACACTGAAATACTTATTCAACAAGCCAGTGTTGGGGGGGAGAATATGCAGATGGATTCTGCTATTTCAGGAATATGATTTCGAGATCGTGGTTAAGCCAAGAAGGATGAACAAAGGTCCTGACCACTTGTCGAGGTTGGAACATGGAGAAGAGCCTACTATATTGGAGGATACATTGCTAGAGGCATATTTTTTGGCCATCAGGAAGGTTGATGATCACTTCACAGAGATAGTGCAGTTCCTGTCAATAGGACTGGCACCTAGTGACTATGCAATTATTCAGAAGAAACAGTTGGTAGTGCGTGCTACAAATTGTTCACTTATATCTGGACAACTATACAACCTGATGAGATATTGAGGAGGTGTGTTATGGAAGCAGAGAGACCATTGATCCTCACAGAAGTAAATGAAGGCATCGCAGGAGGACACTATGCAGGGAAAGAAACAACGCAGAAGATCCTTAGGGCTAGCCTTTGGTGGCCTACTCTACAGAAAGATGCCAAGGAATACTATAAGGTCTGTGATATATGCCAAAGAGTTGGGAAACCATCCAGAAGAGATGAGATGCCTCTAGTGCCTCAAATGACCTTACATGCATTTGAGAAATGGACCATTGACTTCGTGGGACCTATCAACCCACCAGGA
The DNA here is from genome assembly GCA_010110895.2 of Picea sitchensis. NCBI lineage: Eukaryota > Viridiplantae > Streptophyta > Pinopsida > Pinales > Pinaceae > Picea > Picea sitchensis. The sequence continues at coordinate 27,545 of SNQJ01S0069328.1, forward strand.
AAGTGCACATGAGCTAGATACATAATCATTGTGACAGAGTATTTGACCAAATGGGCAAAAGCAAGAGCAGTTAAGGAATTTAGTGCAACTACAACTACACGGTTCATATTTGATGATATCATAACCAGGTTTGGATTCCCAAATATTTTTATGAGAAATCAAGGAACACATTTTATTAACAAGACTATTTAAGCCTTGACTTAGGAATTTGAAGTTCACCATCAGAAAAGCATGCCCTATCATCCACAAGCAAATGGGACAATTGAAGCATTCAATAAGATCTTGGAGACAACGCTGACAAAGATATGCAGCGTGAACATGGATGACTGGGATTTGAGAGTACCAACAATATTATGGGCCTATAGAACCACTTGCTAGAAACTGACCATGCAACCGCCCTTTAAATTGGTCTATGGTCTCGAAGAAGGTGTACCCATGGAATATTTGGTTCCTAGCCTTAGAATTTCATCCTTTATAGATATGGATGACATTGGCGCTATACAAGAGAGTCTTTCACAGTTGGTCAAACTGGAAGAAGATAGATTTATTGCAGGATTTCATCAGCAGGTTCAAAAAGAAAGAGAAAAGGCCTACCATGACAAACACATCAAGAATAAAGATTTCAAGCAAGGAGATCTAGTATTGGTATATGAAAGTAAGTTCATGAGGCATCCAGGGAAGTTAAAGACGCATTGGATTGGGGCATATGATATTTCCTATGTTACAAAAGGAGGAGTTGCGCAGTTGAAGACTTTGACTAGAGAATGGAAGGAAGTTTTGGTGAACGGAAGGCGGTTGAAATTGTATTATAAAACCAGTTGCCTCGCAGCTCTCAGTAAAATAAAAAGGGAAAGAGTATAGGTACCAGGTGCAGTTGAAACTGGGTACCAGACACAGAAAAAGATAGTCTTCACATAGAAGGGAGGAACAAAGCAGAAAGCACAGGCTTCCTTGTGCAGTCTAAAGTCAAAATGAAACAAAAAATTCAGAGTTGAAGTGCCTCGGGACGAGTCACAAGTGAGTGTTGGGGGCCTGTTGGACCTTGGTTATGGAAGTAAGAGAATATTAAGGGAGAAAAGGAAAAATTTGAACTACGCAGAAGACACAGTGATTGATACTGGTTCGAAGTGAGCAAAAGAGCAGAAAAGATGGAGTGAAGTAAGAGAAAGAAATTTGTTGGATGAGGAGATCGGGGATTACAGATCAGAAAGTAAGAGGGATCATGGAAAACTCAACAAGCAAAAGAAGATGTCAACAGATTCTTTGGAGCACCACGCGTGAAGGAAGGAAAGACAGGCTGACGAAACCCTAAAAACATGGGTCAAGTTGACCTAGGATTTTAGACACCTAGGGTTTTGGTATCTAGGGTTTTGAGAGTTAGGTTTTAACCTAAGGGTGTCCAAGAGTTATTGTAATGTATAAATAAAGGTCTAAAGGACCTGGGATGGTTTGATGTTAATTTGGTTGAGAGTTCATTGTTGTTGTGTGATCGAGTGAGTATTATCGTGTGAGAGAAAATTGTTGTGTGTGAGGGCCTTCTGTATTGTAATATCTTCAGCTGGGTGCGAAGATCAACCCTACAACTAGGTGTGCAGGGAGGGGTGAGAAAGAGAGAGAAGAAGAGAATATCTTCTTTCCAAGGGTGTAGATAAGAACTGTATGCTTCCATCTTAATATATCATAAAGCATAGTTATGTGGATGTATCCCTAGGGAGAGGGTGAACCACCTATATCTTATGTTATGTGTGATTGATGTTGTGTTATCTGTCATTTGATATGCTTCTATTGTGATATTATGTTAGATATGAAATGTAACTTGCGCAGTAGGTTAAGGAGGATAAATAATAACTATGTGACTATGTGTTGTTTCTATGAATCCACTCTTAATTTCTTCTGGTTGTAGACACCTGTGTCCTGCAACCCCCTATAGCTACTTCATTTGAGATTGCATCTGCTTCACAGGTGTTGTCGAAAGGGCTAGTAGTTAGGGATTGTTGGTGCACTGTTAGAGATGAACCCTAGGTATACCCCTGTGGCAACAACTCCCCCAGAAGAGTGCACAAAGTGCTAGAACACTCCCCCCAAAAAGGTCAAGGAGCATTGGCATTCCCTATCAGAGGGTAGGGGAGAGCTGGCCTTGAAAATTCATTTTTAAGTGGTTTTTTTCATGGAATAATATTTGTACTCTTCATCAAATGATTTCTTCTTCTTTAACTAATCTCTGAGGGTGTCTTCAAGTGTTCCTTGTGATGTCATTCGAGACACAACATAGGCAATATTACTGTGTGATGTCTGCAACACTTGCAACACTTATGGATAAAATGTGACACTTGTAATGAAGACAATAGGTCATCATTGAAGTGAATAATTTTGATGTGTAACAAGGCTGAGAGAGTAGGCACCGACTAGAAACTTTGAATGCAGGGGTTCAATCACATTCCTGGTGGTTGCAACATTTTTATTATATATAGGAAGTTTTGATATTTTGTTAAGGGGGAATGGTTGAGCTAGGCTCCCTGCTATTGTAATATTTTGATGAAGAATATTGGTTCTTTGGTTATGTCTTGATTTGAGACTTCTTGATTAATCTAACTCATCTTTCTTACTCCATCTTTCTTACTCCATCTTATTTTCCTATGATACTGAGAGATTTCATGATTGACTAATTCACATGGATTGTTGTAACTATATTATGATGAATGTTTGATTATAATGTGTTTATGATTTCTTTCAGTTTCCTTGAAATTTGAATCCAAGAGGATCTCTTGTTTAATTTTTTCTTCCTTAGGCTGTTGGAAGGTCTGATGTTCACGACATACATCTACACTTTTCTCACCAAAGTATTCCTCCTACTCACCTTTACTCCAACTTACTGACTGAAGTTGATACAAGACCTCAATTGCTTGCACATACTAGTCTAGATTTCTTAGTTAGAATGTTATTTTCATTGATTCTTCTCCATTTGGCCTCTTGAAACTCATTTAAATTTACTGTATAAACTGATGGGTATGAGTCTTACCTTCTATACAATCTGAGGGTGAATTCTAGTGATAACATTTCTGGCGTCATTGCTGGGGATGAATTGAAGACATTTTCTTGGGTAAGAATGACAAGGAAATTCTGATTCTGAAGGTGCATCAGAAATCAATACCTTGAATATTGCAACTTGCACCTGGAGACTCCATTGTTTTAGTTGTGGCTTCCAAAAGCAGACACATGAGGTCTACTGTTGTGAGGGAAATATCCTTATGGACTAGCAAATAGGGTTATGCTTTGCATGCAGATATGACCAGGAGAAAATCTACTTTCTACCTTCGTCCCTAGACTTAAATCCCATTACCTTTTAGTAAATACATGGATAGATCAACCTACCTTGTTCCAGGCATTCGATGTCGATCCCTTGTTGCACCTGATCACTTGTTCCCAGTTATCCTTTCCAACGTTGATCCGCATACAAGACAAGCAACAACTACACATGCATCTTACCTATAGACTAACGGGTTAAAGATTCAAACATGTACTTAAAAAAATATGAATAACTCATGAATTGGGACGGGAAAAACATTTTCTTTATTACTTTGAATGATTCAACTTACAAAAAGTCGAGACCAGCCACCACTCCATGAACCTGATCCTGGGCTCCTCTTCAAATGTCCTCCAACTTCTTTGCTTTGTATCTCTTCTGGCACAAGGATGGCTAAAGGGTTGGGACAATGGGAATATGAAAATGGGTAGAGTTTCTTTGCTATATTTTTCCTCTTCCAAATGGGACCCCTAGCCCTTATTTTATAGGCTAGAAGAAGCTAGGTATTTGGACGAGCCCTCAGCCATTCATGTCCGGGAGTTTCAGTTAACTCACCCAGAGCTGTGTGTTCCATCAACAACTTTCCTTTTTTCATTCTTTTGTCAGTCCACGTGGGTTGTTTGAGGTCAGCTAGTGTGTACACATGTGCAGTAATGGAGTAGGATGTGTGGGCCCTTATAAAAGAGGAATTTTAAAGAGTTGTTCAGCAGTGGTTATGCAAAGAAGCGATCTGAGATGGCCTGATGCCAGGTAACCATGTATGGTGCAATTTAGGGTTATAACAGATGCCCCCTAATGTGTGAGGTCAGAATAGCATATGATGGCAAAAATACATTACCAATCTTTACTGATGTGCCGAATGATTAATCCCAAGGATCAGGAACCGGGAGGCTTCGTCTGCAAAATAACCAATGTCTCACCGAGGCAGACATACCCATGCTCAGGATAAAATAGAATCATGGCTACCAATCAAATACACTGTAGATCCATGTCATATAACTATATAAAGAGTAGCCGCGAACAATACACAGTGAAGCTACATCTCGAAATCAAAAATATATACATATAGAGTATCCATCTTCTAGAAGTTGATACGGCCTAATGGCTGAAGATGAGATCTTCAAATCTCGAGAAACAACTTCAAAATTTTCAAAAATCAAGGTAGGAGTGTAATATGAGTGTATGAATTCACTACCCAGAGGTCTTTGATGGCTCGTCGATCATGGACTAGATAATCTTGATGATCAGACTGAAGGCTTCATTGATTTTGAACAAGGACTTGATTGGAAATTCAGGATGGCTGGGTATGAGGGCAAGAGACAAATTGCAGAGGGGTCGACTCAGGCTTGGTGACAAACTTCCCTTGGACAATAGCACGACAAATGATGAGACTCAACCAGCATGGAATTAATCATAAGTCTACGAAGCAGGAGGCAACGCAAACTCTCCATATGTTTGGAAGGGTAACCAAACGGTGGAGGACACAACTATATATAGCGAGAACAACTTACTAAGGTCGCACTACATCCCATAGTTTGATGAACAAACGGACATATGTGCTTTATCCAAGGGCGACTCATTATGCTGCTAATAAAGAAAATACTTTTCCCTTCCTCTTTTTGGGGTATATTTGATTTTTTTGTCTTTTTCAATAATTTTGGGAAAAGGAATAAAGGAATGTTACGTTACAAGGGAGGAATGAGTATTGAAAACATACAATTTCAAGGCACAAGGACAAGACTGATGTTCTAGTATAATGATACTCGGGAAAAATTCTCTGGGGGCCAAGGGTGTTAAGACGCAGAAGCGAACTATTACAAGGATGGCATATAAGATATGCAAACGAAGTTAGCAAAACACACAATGGTAACGTCCTTCGATGTAAGTTTAACGAGCCCAAAGAAGGTAAGCTCGGTGGTTTTCATATTTAGAGAGTCTAAAAAAACATAAAAGGATACTCCATTGGGGTACCTTTTTCGAAGATAGTCTAGTCGGTTCGAAAAAGGGATAAACTAGCACCGACAAGACGTCTATTCAAAACCATTTTAACGAGTGTGATAAGGACAAGATCACTCGGCCATTTTTTCATTTTTAAGGAGTCTGAAAAAAGATTAACTATGGAATCCGTCAGGAATGTTCTTCTTGACCAGTTTAACGAGTGTGAAAGAATAAGGTCACTCGACGATCTTTTCAATTTTAGGGAGTCTGAAAAGAGCTTAACTATGGACTCCGTGGGGGTTCCTTCTTCGTAAGTTTAGTCCCTCGGGCCCAAAAAAGGGATAAAATTATACCTGAAAGTACTATTCTATAGAGATGAAGTTCCATAGAGTATACCTTTGTTCATACAGTTGACCGTTCGGACCGAAAAAGGGGTAAACTACCGCTGGACAAACGTGACTTCAAATTTCAGTTTAACGAGCATGAAAGGCCACAAGATCGCTCGACAATATTTTCATGTTTAGAGGGTCTGAAAAGGGCTTAAAAGAAGACCTGTTATTTTTTGGGAGTCCTGAGGGTGAGGTCAAGAGTGAAGAAGAATCATGCAAATGAGGCTCAAACTCGTATTCAGGAAAAACTACAAGGACTCTCGAGCCTACAATGTTTTAGAGACAACATGAATACCATAATGCAACCAGTATCTACCTAGGGCATCCATGTTCCAGTAAGATCTACCACCAAGTTGTGAAACTTCTAAAGAATATATGATGGTTCCATGTCACAACTTGACGACATTGATCCTATGGCAAAGGAAAAAGACAACGAGATACAAAAGTCAGGGTAGAAACCTAACCTATATGTTCAAGTAGATCCTCGAAAAAAAATTCCACAGACCGTCGAAAATTACTCAAAACTCAAAAACAACTGTCCCAATACTCGATCAAATCCCTCCTAAATAACTCCTGAATCACTCTAAATGATTATTGGTATAAAGAAAATGATAATGGAGGCCAAAAAAGTGACAAAAAGAGGCCAAAAAGTCTATAAATAGAATCTCGCAGCTCATTATCACCATTGTTGATTTGGAAATTGACTCTGGATCTAAAAGACCCCCTTTGATTAAAGTGGTGATTCCGAGAGCTACAGTGGACGAAACGAACTTCTGTCTGGACCAAGTAAGTACAAACTCCCTTATCTTGCATTTTATGTCTTTATTTATGTATTGGGTTTCATTTTTTAGGGGGGGCTTCAACCTTTAAAAATTTGGCCCTAGGTCCACGCGGGCTGTCTCAGGATAGGCTGCATGTACATTTGGGCAGAGTAAACTCTGCATGTGTGTACACGCTACTGTCCCCATTATAGCACACGTGGGCCCCCTTATTCTATGAAAAAGACTTCAAAAGCAAGGGTTAACCCTCCTGAACCTTTTTGTTTTGCAGGATGTATGTTTATTGGAGAGAAAGAGAGCATGAAGAGGTGAATGAGTTGGTCGGGGAAGACCCCAATGCTGTGGCTACATTGATGCAGCGTGGGTTACTCAAGTTTTTTCTATGTTCTTTCATGCAGGCACAACCTAGGTTACTGAATTCCTTGGTTGAATACTGACATCCGGATGCAGAGGCATTTATGTTAGAGAGGAAGTCACTGGTGCCCATGGTCGAGGACATTTACTTTTTGACTGGCCTCTCTAAGAGAGGGGAACCAGTCAATTTCTGGACTTTTCCTGCGGGGTCGCATAATATAGCAGAATTGATAGGTCTATACTGTGAAGCTGATATGGACCGTGCGAGCATGCAGGTGCCTATAAGCAAGATCACTAACTTATCGCTACAGGAGATAGTATTTCTTATTGGGTGAATTACTGGTTTTATGGCTCTACATCAGGCGTCCCACGCACAGATGAACTATGCAGTCCAGTGCTTAAATGTACAAGTTTTTGATTGGAGTACCACTTTGCTTGAGTGTATGAAGAGGCAATTGACAGATTGACATTTGCGGACACATAGGAACTTCGGGTTTGGGACCATTCTATGTTCATTCTTTTTTGAGAGAGTTCTGAGTTTTAGTCCTCAAGTAGTGGTACGAGGACATCAGGCCTCTCTTCCTGTTGTGTGTAGATGGGTAGTACTACTGCCGTGACAGGGTGGTGGAAGGACCAATGAGTCCTTCGATGATGACTTTTTTGCATGGCTTTCACAACAGATCCCGGTTATAGAGGACTACCGCTATGTCGGGATTGATTTTTCAAGAGACCCGGAGATACCAGTACCTCCTGGTGAGGAGCGAGGGGAGATGGGTAAGTCTCCACATATGTATTTTTTTTGTTGTATATGTAATTTTTATGTTGTTTTGTTATATATATAATTTTTTTTGTTATGCCAAAGTATTTGATGGATATGTGTTTCATTGTGTGCAGATGTGGGACCAGTGCGACCCGCTGACTATGTGAGGAATAGGAGTCATCCTCGGCTAGGGGACGCACCTGCCACTATAGGGGGTTTTACAGTAGCAAGAGATCTTCCAGTCGAGGAGGCTGAGAGGGTATTGAGATGGGTTGAGCGTAACTTTATTGCGCTCACTCACACGGTCCCGATGGCAGAGATTGAGGACCTGCCACCATCTATGCAGCCTCATGTACTGGGGGCACCACAGATGTGGGTCCGGTTGTTTCAGAGTTTAGCCAATGTTGTGGACTAGTATAACAAGGCCCACAGGCCCTGAATTTAGCCAAACATTTTGACATGCCATGAGCACTACTTGTATATATTTTTTGAGGGCATAAGCCCTGTGACTCGTTATCAGTCCTATTTTTGAGGCGCTTGTGTCCATCTATGTACTCTGGTTACTTTATGATATTATATATGTTTTTTTGGTCTTTTGTGTCTTAAGGATCATGTGTGCAAAAACGTATTTACATACTTATGTTAATTTTCTTTCATATGTGTGCAAGATGCCAATCTAAAATTTGATTAGCTAGAGTATCTGTAACTTGGTTTAATCTGCTAGGAACATGAAAATATGTAATATAATCAAAGTTTCGTTCTAAGAGATGTACCCTAAGGAATCATCAGTGTAAAGCTGGATCATGGACTCGGTACACTCTATTTAACTGAGACACAACTAGTTGAGCATCAAGATAATCCCGGAGATGAGAGATACCCAATGACAAAGCGTCACAAAGAAACTCAATAACTACGCTATACTCGGTAACATTATTTGTGGTGCCACCTAAGCATATACCTCTAGAAGATAATAACTGGCCTTGAGGTGTAAATATTACCGAAGCTACGGAGGCATGCCTCCGAGTGTGCCAACTAGCACCGTTTGCATACCCAATGAACTCCTCGGAATCACTTGACATCTACCACAGTGATGAAAGATAGTATCAATGACACATCCATAATACTAAAAGAAACTAAAAAGTAATAGTACAAATACTATACATATGTTACGAAAAGTTAGCCACAGTGACCTGCCTATGAGTAATACTTCTTGAGGTAGAGCCCATTTCTAGGCTCCACCAAAGCATTCACTTCAAAATCAACCAGACGATAAGCGCCCTTTTTTAAAACCTCTTTTATGATGAAAGGTCCGAACCACATGGGTTTGAATGGGGGTCCTTATCTTGGTCATAGACCAGGACAAGGTCTCCTTCAGAGAAAATCTGAGGACGAACAGACCTATCATACTGACACTTGACCTTATGTTTGTGAGCCTTGTTGGCCAGGGCCGCATCACGACGTTGCTCATTGAGCTTCTCAAGGTATACTAACCGTTCTTCAAGTGGAGAAGTGTCTGGAAATAATTGTACTGCCAAATTTAGAGATGGGATATGACATTCGATAGGCAAGACTGCCTCCAGCCCGTAAATGAGTTGAAAAGGTGAGAAACTGGTTGCAGTCTTAATAGATGTTCGATAATCCCATAATGCCGAGTATAACATCAAGTGCCAATTTGACTTGGCTGAGTTGATAGTTCGTTGTAGAATGGTTTTAAGAGTTTTGTTTACAACCTCCACCTGCCCATTTGCTTGGGGGTAGTAGGGTGATGAATGTTCTTTTCGTAACCCAATATTTGATGTTAACTCAATCATCATTTGGTTCTGAAAGTGAATTCCATGGTCAGTGACAATCTCCCTCGGGACGTCGAACCTTGCTATTATCTGATTGAATAAAAAGAGAGATGCAGTCTCTCCATCATCTTTAAAAGTTGGCATAGCTTCGACCCACTTTGTGAAATTGTCTACAACTACAATGATATAGTGGTGCCCCCTTGCTGAAGGAGGGTTGCAAGTAGTGTAATCAATCCCCCACTTGGTGAAGGGACCAACTGTGATGACAAGAAACATGGGAGCGGGATGTACCCTCATCTTTCGAGAGAATATTTGGCACAGATGGCACTTCTTGACCGATTCGATACAATCTTTTATAAGTGCCGGCCTGAAGTAACCTGCTCGTAGAATATTTTGGGCTGTTGCCAACCCAGACAAATGACCTCCACAAGCTCCGATATGGCAATCGTTAAGCACGATAACTGCTTCCTCATGAGTGAGACATTAGCGTAGGATGCAGTCTACACCTCTCTGATACAATCCATCATCGATTATGAGATAATTCTTAGCTTGATGGCATATACATAGACGCTCATCATGAGAAACAGAGGTGGGGCATTTCAAAGTCTGGATATAGATAAGTATATCTCCGTACCAGGGATACGAAGATGTGATCAAGAACATATCTCCCCAGATAGGCGATTCTTCAGGAACTATGTCACCTGACCCAACCGAAAGTTCCGAAATAAGTTCTGTGAAGACCAGTGACTTTTTAGACTTTGCTGAAACAAAGTCTAAGTCAAACTCCTGGAGGATGACTATCCATCTAATGATTTTTCCGCCTATTACCTGTCATGTCAACATGTACTGGAATGGATTCACGATAGCAATGACGATAGTCTTGCGAAATAGAACTTAATGACGGAACCGTTGAACATCATGAACTACTGCCAATGCAAGTTTTTTGATGTGAGAATAATTTAATTCCAGTCCTACGAGGCCTCGACTCAGGTAATAGATCACGTATTCTGAGAACAAGTCATATTCCTGAACTAAAACCATGCCAATGGTTGATTCTGCTGCAGCCATATATAATAAGAAATCTTTGTTGTAGTTAGGTGGTCGGAGCAGAGGGGTAGTTGTGAGGGCATGTTTTAAGGCGTCGAAAGAGCGTTGAGTAGCATCGTCCCATTTAAAGGGGACATATTTCTTTACTAATTGCATAGAGCCCTTGGTAATCTCAACATAGTTGGCGATGAAGCGTCGTAAAAAGTTTTCCTTGCCCTGTAGACTCTGAAGTTGAAGGATTGTGTGTGGGGGGGGAAATTGAATTATTGCCTCAACCTTGAGAGGATCAACCATGATCCTTGTTGTTGACACTATGAAACCTAACAATCGTCCTGACGTTATGCAGAAGCTGCACTTGTTTGGATTCAGGCGAATCCGAAAGTAGCGACAACGTTTGAAGATAAGTCAGAGGTGTGTGGGATGATCCGTTCTCTTGCGAGATCGAGATGCTAAATCATCTAAGTAAGCGTCGACTATATGCTTGAGGTCATGGAAAGAAAAATACATGGCCCGCTGAAAGGTGGCTCTAGCATTTTTGAGACCAAAAGGCATCTTACGATATGTGAATGTACCCCATGGGCAGATGAATGCCGTTTTGTGTAGGTCTTTGGGTTTTATTTGGATTTGATTATATCTTGAAAAACCATCCATGAAAGAAAAGGATTCGCAACTCGCACATTCATCAGTGATCTGGTCGATGAAGGGTGTGGGAAAATTATCTTTGGGACATGCCTTGTTCAAATCACGGAAGTCAGTACATACACGAATCGTGCCTTGTCTTTTATTGACCAATACGGGGTTGGACACCCATTGGGTCAAATGGATAGGATAAATAAACCTGACTTTTAGCAATTTCTCAACCTCAACCTTAATGGATCTTGCTTTCTTAGGATTAAATGGACGAATCTTCTGCTGAACCGGCTTGGCATCAGTATACATTGTGATTTCATGTTCAACTATTTTTGGATCGATGCCTGGAATTTCCTGGTAAGACCAGACAAAAATGTCATGGAATTCTTTAAAAATATCAGTGTAGATTTGAATCTCTTCGGGGGAGCAGTCAGCTTCAACGAAGACATTCTCCACGATGCCAGGGTTTCAGGAGATATTGATCGGTAAGGTTTCAACGATAGTTTCCATATTACCCTCAACATAAACCTCGTGTGTAGCTAAGGGATTAATAGGACAAGACTGATCTCCCATCATAGTTACGGTGAATTCTCCTGCTTCAATTCGACTTAAATCGGGGAGGATGTATGATCTGTGATGAAGATCTTCCTAGGGTTTATCCAGACTAGTCATTGCTTCAATTATTGCTTCATTAGAGGGAAAGATTAAGTGTAATGAATCGGTGTGAGCGAGAGAAACCTGAGCCCATATAGGCTCTAGTAGTGGATCAAACTCCTGTGCAGGAGCTGGATCAGTGTGGGCTGAAGTTTGCTGGACTAAAGAGTATGCTACTTCAGCTACGGAGCAGGGCATGGACATGCCTGGGAGCCCTATCCCATCCATCATGGTCGATGGGGAAGGAAGTGACCACGGATCATCAAAGTAAGTCGTGCAGAATGACGAAACTTGAAAAATATCAACCTTATGGTGATTGGATATAAACTTGATATTGCCTTGAGGGGGCGGGTAATCAAATGTACCCATCAAAGATGGACACAAACCAACCCTACGTTGAAGACACTAGGTTGAGGATTATCAATCCTTGGGACCATGGATGCCCCCAAAGCAAGGTCAGGTCTAGAGAAGGACAATTGATCGATGTTCACTATCCGACCTTCGTGTGGAAACAACAAGACTTGAAAAACTGTAGCAACCACAGCTTGCATGGCATAAGTCCAACTCTTTCCTAACAAGAGGTTATATTCAAAGGGAGCATTGACTACCTCTACCTAGACACACACGGTCTTCCCTCCTAATTGCATGAGGAAAGAAGGAATGATACCATGTGGTCGAAACGAACGACCATCGAAAGCGGTGAGGAGGGTAAGTGACGGAGACAAAAAAGGCTGACCAACGACCTTCCAACTTGCCAACGACATAATGCATGTCGAGGCACCCTCATCAACCACCGTGCAGAAGATATTCTGAGTAAAAATTTTTGTGGGATAAGCCACTACTCTCTGAAATGCTACGTGGTAAGGTAGATGAGGTTTTAAGTCGGTTGTATCCAACATTATTGTACCCGGATTACAAGTCTCGGTAGATCCTAAAGTGGTTAACAAGGCTTTCCTCTGGGAAGGGAAACTTTGGAGGACCTCCAAAGCGAACATCACACAAGGGGTTTGTGATAAATCTTCCACCACAGAGTAGTTATGGGCGGCCCTTGCGTTTGGGTTATGAGAAGCTTGTTTAAATGCACCTTTGGGAATGCATGTCATTCTTTCACCCAACATCTTCTCAATCTGTAGAGGAAGATATGGGATTTCAACTTCTTTACCCTTCTCATAAGTGCTTGGTTTACTATAGTCATGCACTCTAGTCGATATAAAAGCATCACCCCTCACCATATATACGTTCGCGGATGTGGGGTTGTTCACAGGCAGAGAGGGGTCTTGACTGCCCCCTTCTGTGCTTGTAGAGGCTTGGGTTAGATTTTTCCCATGTTGAAATAGATTAGTCAACACAGCCTGTTGTTGTTGTGTCACAAACTTTTGGGCTTCTGCAAGACGAGGACATAGATGGGTCGGGTGGTCTTCCGTGCACAAGTTGCAAGGATACCTCACCTTCTGTTTCTCATTGTTGTCCCCACCAACATTATCAATAGGTTTTTTACCCCCCTTGCCCTTCTTTCATTGTTTTTTCTTTCCTTCAGGCTACTGGGTGGCCTTTGGGTTAGTCGATTTCACTGTGTGTACCTCCAACGTTTTGGTAGGGGGAGCAGCCAAAGTAGTAGTTTGGCTGGTCGCTGTGTGTTGTATAGATAATTGCTGCAACTGCTTCGTCAATTTCTCAATAGGCTTTGTGTGTGTTGAAACAATAATACCATTGGCATGTGATCCATCTCTCTATCTAGTTTTATCTAGTATTGAGTGTGGCACATCTGGAAAGATGTATAATAAACTGGACTGAGTATAGATGAGCTCAAATTGTTGAGCTCTCATGATGGCATCTTCTTCGGAGAAAGCTCCCGACGTTGCAACATATTTGGATAACTGTGGGACCAAAGACTTAAGGAACCACTCAAGCAAGAATGTTGGTGGGATTGGCTCCTTAATTAGACTCTTCCGGCGTCTCCTTTCTCGGATGTGATCAGAGATATGGTCCGCTGCCGTCTGTTCGAAATTGTCCAACAGCTCTGTGCCAGCGTCGTATCTCACAGGTAACTGGGAAAGGTTTATGAAATCCATTGCCAACTCACCGAAGGAAGAGTATCTTGAGCGATCGAGCTCAATGTACCATTTCGCGACACTCCCAATGAGAATACATTGAAACAATCACAACTGTATGGAGTCATCTTTCAATGAGTTAGATGAGCACCAAAGATGGAAGGTATTCACATGATCTCCTGGATATTCATTCGTCTTGGCTTCAAACTTTGGAATGTTCGAAGGCAACTTCATCGGAATAGGAGGCCAACGCGGATCATGACAAATAGGGTCATTCAACAACCTTGTCAAATCTGGCAAGTGCAAAGTCGCCAGGAAGGGTAGTTTGGGTTGTTGATGATAACCTAGGAAAAAGGGGCCTAGAGTTTGACTGGCACCAGGTTGCCAGAAAAAGTTTGGCTGCTGGCCCGGATTCTGGTAGAAACCAGGGCCCTGGCCAGCGTATGGATTTTTCATATGTGGAGACATCATCGACTGATTTCCCAAATAGGACATAGATGGTTTTGCATGCATTATATTCGAAGGACTCTGGGAAGGGTTGCCCTATGTCGGTCCCGTGGGGATGGCCATAGTAGTTTGTTCAGGGTTCCATTGATTGTGGAAAGAATTAACCCAGATCGACATTCCGGTAGAGGGAATGGATCCCTGCCAAGAATTCCAAGGCCCTGATGCGGAAGAAGTTACAAGGTTTTCCCCCTGTGCAGGAATAGTACCCTGCACAGGAATAGATTGTCCAAAACTGGGATTGCACCCAGTCGTGAAGGCGGATGATGAGAAGGAATTGTTACCAAATGTTCCGGCCAAAGAAAATAGTGTCGAACCTACCGGCATACTATGCGAAGGTGGTCCTTGACTCCCCGCTCCAAATAAACTATGGTGTGTAGGTTGCCCAGTGGATTGTTGATGCGAGCCACCGAGTGAAGCGGACGAAGGAGGTATATGACCTCCTCCATAAGGGAAAGAATTAAAAGGAGAGGGAGTTCCCCCCATGTGACCTTACAGAGGAGTGATAGAGCTCCCTTCCCCTAGACCTAAAGTCTGTAAAGTGGAATAGGAAAGTACAGGACTTGTACCCAAACTAGGCATCCCGTATGAGAATGGAGGGCTTGTCACACTTGGTGTGAAAGGGGTTGTGGCTACCGCCAAAGATGGGATAGGACCATTGTTGGATGTAGAAGTGGTCAAGACCATGGTGGCTCAGACCGGTGACGATGGGTTAGGAGGTGAAAACTCTCCTGTGGTGACAACCGTAGTGGGAATTGAAGAATTCCCAGAAGGAGTAACATCGTTTGTTTCCATTGTTGTGTGCAACACTGTCTGGCCTTCATAAAATTGAATTGGTACGATGAAATGTGCCAAAACATCAGTGGTTGGGGTTTCAATCGGACCAAGAGCATTCTCTTCAAGGTCCAAAATAGTCAATTCCTCTGGATGTTGGTTGGACACAATTGCTTGTAAGTCGGTCGCTTCAAAAGACCCTTGTTGGTCTAGCTTTCGCCTTAATGGTGGCGGGGGTGGCTCCAATGTAACCAGCAGTAGGCCAAGAATCCTTCATGACTGACGGAGCTCGTGATCCTCCATTGTTGTTACCCATGATTTTGTTCCTCATGATGATGTATTAATGATGATATACTCAGGCTCTTCATAAGAACTTTCTCCTGAGAAAAGTTACTTTCATCTCTTCCAAGAAAAATCATTTTTGAAGCAAGTTCGCAGGCTGCTAGTATATTTTCCTGCGAGAATGCCTGATTCTCGCAGGATGCCTTAAGCCAGGGTGCGAGATGTTCACACTATGTTGAACTTCTAGGGTGCGAACTCTTCCTAAAGCAAGGAAAAAGATAAATTCTCGATGCTTCTAGAAGGGAATCTTCTATAAGGATGAGATGGCATTCGAATGGTTATCCTAGTACTAGATTCCCTGATATTTTGGGATTATTCTTATCCAAGTAACTAATTCATTCTCTCCTA
>SNQJ01S0069329.1:20684-36976 GCA_010110895.2 Picea sitchensis
CAATTTCAAGGCCTGGAACAAGAGTGTCTTCATCAATAACAACCACATCAATATCAACAAATGTTTTCACATGAGTACTTTTTGTTCAATATTTCACTTAAATACTTGTATGTTTTTCCAAAGGTTCAGTCCTTTGAATCACAGCTATAACATCTTCCACACTTACAACAACACCAATCTCATGGTCCACAACAAGAGTGTCTTCATCAACAACAACCACATCAATATCAACAACTTTTTAATCACATCAACAAATGAAACAATTCCAAAAATAGAAGAAATTCTTATTAGAAATTAAAAGCATGGTGTGGAATCCATTGCCTCCACATTATCCATTCTTGCTATACCCCAAAATTATTAGATTTCATGACACTAAATTGTATTCAAGCATTTTGTCAAACACTTGTTGTGCATCCTCAACATTTCCATTAAAATATAACTAAAATATTCAAGCATCTAGATTGTGTATGCATTATTATCATTATTATCAATAGAAATAAATGTGTTTGTATTAAAAGGGGGTTGTGGTTGAATTGTCCAACAGGTTAATACAAAATTTAAGAAGTAAAATTGTCTTGAAGACTTCAAAGATCTTCAAAATTTCCTCAAAACTACTACCAATATGCCATGTTCTCTAAGTTTTAGCACTATAGATAACTAATTGGCTTGTATACAACCTTACATATTGTCCTAGCAAAAAACAAATGTCTTGCAGAACATAAAAAATTTCAAAGATTTTTGGGTCCATACCTGTTGGGGGTATTCTGGTTACTTCTTTCCTTTGATGAGAGAAATGTTGGGATTTATTTCCTTGCTTGCTCATAATTGTGTTGGACAATCTCCTCTTCCAAAAATGCCATTGGATCCAATAGAGAGGGAACTAAATACTTATTTCCTTAGCTCCTCAACCAGGCCTTTTCTCTAGTTCTAATTTCAAGACTATGTCCTTTAGTACTCTTATCTTCTCCTCAAATTCCTCTAGTCTTTCGTTGTTGCTTTCCTCCCTAATTTCAAATTGTATCTACTTGCCTTAGAGCTTCTCTACCTATGATTTTTCCCTAATCAATTGTCTTTGCATCATCTAAATTTCCCTAGAATATTTTTTCTCCCAAACTTTCCTCCATGTATCCCACTTTCTCATATACAAAGATAAATAGTATTGGCCATTGCTTCAATTCCTTTCACATCTACGAACAACTCTTTGAAGTTTAGAATTTTCATAGAATTTGAACCTATTAGGGGTGTATTAGGGTGTCCACGATGATTATCCATTAACCCAGACTTTAAATTCTCAATGTTGAATGAGAATGGCTACCTAGAATCCTACAAAAGCACATAGAACTTGAAAATATTTCCAATCCCCTTTAATTAGTGAAAGTGGGTTAGCAAGGATAAACTCTAGTCAACAAGTAGTATACCACATACAACACAAGGCTTGAATTTTTTCCCACTCCCTTGAATCTGATAGTGAAAGGCAACAAAGAGACTTGGCGAGATAAAATCCAGGTGACAAGCAATAAACCACATGCCTCTAGCCATCCCATCCTGACAACATTCATATGATTTTTTATTTGCAACAGTGAATATGGCACAACATGGTAGATCAGGCTCATAACAATTGAATATTCCTTGAGTACTTGTTATGCCACCTGTCCAATTCCCAATGTGGCATCATTAATTACCTACAAAATTTATTAACTCTCTTGGGAGGTGGAAATATGATAATTCCACTCCACTTTTCCACGTCACACCAAATTGCAATTTACATGCTTTATTTTCCATTTTGTCTATCGAGGTGTTGATCACTCACAAGACATGAAAAAATTTCAATAGACTTAAAACCTTCCATTATTCTTTTAGTTATGTATACCATCCTTCTCAATTGTGCTTCTTGAGGCAACAATTTGTTGACCATATGATGAATTATAGCCAAGGAATCCCCTACCACTATAATCTTATTGCTTCCCAATTGTTACATTATTGTTACCCCTTGCTAAAGAGATAGATATGTATCTTGGTTTTTGGTGGTCTTGCCTATTCCCCACGCAAACGATATTTCCTAATTTCCTTCAAGGTTGAGGATGAACCCTCCCCCCAACCCCCCAGCACATGCCTCCCCTTTTTGTACACATTATACTTAACCAAAGCTATGAATGACATTATCAAAGGAAAACACAATACTCAAGTATATAGATTTGTATTCATACACCCCAAAAAAAATTGTACTCATCTAATTAAGGAGAACAAGAATGAAAAGACGAGCACAAAATACAAAATTACAATAATGCAAGTGACTATAGTAGACGGGACTTTAGACTTCAAGAGATTCTCCAAATCAATCATAGCTTTAAACCTATCAAGGAATTCAATTATGATTTCTATACTATCAAGACCATTTCCCTTCGCATGTTGCATTTGGCTCAACATTTCCTCTGTTATATCTTACATTAAATGGATACATACAAGGAAACCATTTTGTGACATTTCTCTCATTCACATGCAAACACTCAACCAAAAATTTATGTTCAACCATGATCTATATAGAACCAATACCAATCATACAAATGTAATGTATAATGCTTCTTCCCTAAAGTAAATTTTTTTTATTCATCTACTTCATCTCATGTAATGGATAAGGGAAACTCTTGTGGGTTTTTCTTTATGTCAATGATTAACATAACCCAAATGGGAAACTAGCTAAATATGTCAAAAAATTAATATGATGTCTTCCTAATATGAGGGATGTTGGTTGTGGAGCCTAATTATATTCCTAATTCATAGGTCTTGTTTTAGTCGCATTTGGACCCCATTACCTGAGGGGCGTTGTGGGGGGGATTTCCTCCTCACATCTCTCCCTATGGGGGTCCAGGGGGGGCGAGAAATTTTGGAGCCCCCCCCCATGGTGGGGGTTCAGAGGAAGCACTGCCAAAGAGAATTTTTTAGGAAATTTTACTTGTAAAATATTGTAATTTTGTATTCAATTTGAACTTGTAATGTCCCTAATCCGAACCCTTTGTAATTGTACATATAGGCTAGTGAGCCATTGGTACAAATTGTAAATGTAAATGTGCATATAGGCTGGTGATTCGTTGGCACCAAGTTTTGGTTTTGCACACACCTAAGTAGTGCGTGAGGATTGTTATCAAAGAAAGGGTGCACACATTTCATAGTGTTGTGCACAACTGGGTAAGTGTGTGTGGTTGCACATCAATGGAAGGGTGAGAACATTTCACAGTGTTGTGTGCACTTGAGTAAGTGTGCGGGGATTACTTGGAAGTGTGCATCGAACCAAGTATATATATATATATATGAGGCCGAAGAGCATGTGTGGTTATGAGGTTGGTGAGTCGAGATGCAAATAGGCCAGTGCGCCTATCCATGTAAAATTAATCACACTCAAGTTATTAATATTATCACATCGTTGTGCACAAACAGATCAAACGAAAAGAGACATGGGGATAACTCCATTGAATCAAGGAAAAGAGGGGGACTTAAGTCCAAGGGAATATTTTATTAATATTTTGAAAAGTGCAATGTTGGATATTTATTTATCCTAAGTTCCTAATGGATGGGAATGGGTCACCAAGTGCCTAAAGTTAGTTCTGAAGGTGACAAGTGTCCAATTTAAGGCAGAATTCAATCATTTTGGAGATCTTTTCATTCATTTTCTCAAGTATAGAAGGGG
The DNA here is from genome assembly GCA_010110895.2 of Picea sitchensis. Lineage (NCBI taxonomy): Eukaryota > Viridiplantae > Streptophyta > Pinopsida > Pinales > Pinaceae > Picea > Picea sitchensis. The sequence goes on from SNQJ01S0069329.1 coordinate 24,370, forward strand.
TCAGACCATCTGAGCAAAGATGACCATTACACTATCTGCAAAGAAAAACATGTAAATGGATTTTCTATATGATAACCAGATTATATGTTGTCAAAGAGGCAAGTTGTCGGGTCTGTGACAATTCTCTCCAGGTGAGAGACTTGTTGTTGAAGAGGTGGGTTGTCAGCTCTAAGACTTCATGTCCAACCTGTTGTTGAATCCCTGGAAGGGAAGTGGGGTAGCCAAGGGACTGTTGAGCAAAKAAGGGGCACACCTCCTAGGGTGGGACACGCGTGTGGGGAGTGAGAGATTGTAGGCTAGTTTCAATAGTGGTACCTAAGATTGAGAAATTTTGTTGATTATCAGACCTTATCCTGGCGTTAGGATCCATTTTTCCCTGCTGGAGTTAAGCCCCATCTCAAGGATGACTTGTTGCTGAAAGTATATCAACAACAAAGTCTATGGCTAGGAGGAATGTCTAAGCTCTGCGCGCAGTCAGTGACCTTTCATAAAAGACACGTATCTTTATGTTTTTGTCTCATTTATTGTGTTCTTAATTATCTATGTTTAATATGGATTTAATTCTTTAATTTTGTTTCATATAAGTAATTATTGTTATTTTGTATAATGGTGTTTGCATATGTAAGTGTGGTGTTGATATTCAGTATTTTTAGTCGTGCATGAGTGATCAAAATCTGGACCAGGGGGCAAAAATTTGCTCAATTTTCAAAGTGCTCGGAATGTGATGAAAATAGTGCCATTCGTCCGTCTCGTTCTCCTGATTCCGGAGGTATATTTACTTTCGCAAACGGAGTCCGTATGGAGAAGTTATCATGATCTATTCGTTGAGCCAAACATGCAAAAATTTGATGCTGACTGTACCTGTCCGTACAGTCCGTACAGGATACATGGCATGTCCGTATAGGACACGTGGCAGCTCTAGGGCGTGACATGTGTCATGCACTTTTGGACTTTTCAATGTACGGTTGACCAATTCGGAGGTGACACGTGTCACCACTGGATGGGTGACACGTGGCACATGATGACGTCAGCATCCACATGTCGGATGACGTCAGCAGCATGCGTGGCGCTGACATGGTAGAGATGACGTGGCGGTTGGATGACATGGCGCATTTTTATTGGTCGGTTGCTGGTGAATTGGATTGCGACACGTGTCCGTTTCTCGGCAAATGGTATGAGGACACGTGGCCCAATCCAGGGGCGCCACGTGTCCCCCTCATTTTTGGTTATTGGGTTTGCATACAAAAGTTTATTATGTCGCCGGATGGATTCGAACCAGTGACCTCTATATCCGCCCAAGTTTTCGTGCACCTCCGCTAACCATTATGCCACGGTTTGTTCCTTGTTAGCATTACGGGAAACATTATATTTGAAGTTACATGTTGTGTTATGCGGAAAGGGGTGCGGGCCGGGGCATAGCCCCGACCCATGGTTCCGTGGTTGTTTGTATCACATATGACTGTAGCCCGACCATCGAATACGCGGTTGTTATAATATATGTAACCATATAGTATGTGGGCGAATGCACGAACCATATATTATATATTGTGTTAACATATATACCATTATATCGCGCGCAGGGGTTGTAACACTATATGTGTTATGTATTGTGTTGACCGTTGGGTATTAGCGCCGGGTTGGAACATAACCCGTGTGTTTTCATTATTAACCAATGGTTTAATCATGCGCGCAGTTTCAAACAGTTGGCACGGTTTTAAAACCGTTTGGCTCTTTTTCTTTTAGCCCGAGGTCGTATGACCCAGGTGACCGAGTGCTAGGCGGTTGGGGGCTGGAGGCGCCCTAACCGTCCTACAGTTTGCACGGTTATTCGGAACCGCTCGGTGCTGGGTTTAAACGCGTGTTTTGGAGCGTGTTCCAGGTTCATGCACACAGAGGTGCGTTTTGTAGAGCCAGTTCCAGTAAAAGCGGAAGGAGGAAAATGGAGGAGGTCTAACTTCTTCTTGTTTGGCGATTAAGGAGTCGCCGTAAAAGCCCAGCAGAGGTTTTGGACGTCTTTGGATCATTGAAGGTGTCATTTTCCTGACCTTTTGAATACTTCTTCTGCAATTTTTCACCATTGAATTTCCCGAGGAAGCTCGGGAATTTCAAGCCCTCTTTGATGGAGGACATGGTTTGTTGAGCCTATATTTGTTTTCTGTGATTGAATAATCATTTTTGGCTATCGATATGCTTTCTGAACACATTGGGACAGGTTTCAGAGGCTTTTGAGGACTTTACAGGTGTTTTCCAAAGAGAAGTTGAAGCTTATGGCCACATGTAAGAAGAGGTTATACGCGGATGAGCCATGATCCGTTTTCGAGTTGTATTAGTCATTTTTGAGGTTTTATATGGCGTTTTGATCTCAATGGTGCAGTATGTTTTCCATTGGGAACTGAGCAACAACTTGTAAAATAACTTTGACTAATTAATTATCGAGAGAGCCAAGTTCATTATGGAGGCTCGAGGAGATGTAGCGCGGAGAAGTGAACTCCTTTATCATCTTGTTCTTGTTCGAGTTTGATAGTTTTATTTGTTTGCAAGTTGTATTTAACGTGTATTTGAAATACATATTTAACCATATAAAGAGACATTTTTCTCACACATAAGCATTCGAGAAGATACATAGACTTAACACATAAGATTATTTTGCATATTTTAAACACATGAAACAAGGTCACGTAAAGAAGTTTATTTTAATGAAGTAGGGAGTGCTTGCATAGCATATTTTCAAGTCAACCTTCTATTTTCAGATCAATGAAATTATAGCCAGTTTTATTGGAGTTATTCATGTTTATTTAACCTTATAATAATTATCATGAGTCTCTAAGGCAAGGATTGAATGGTCATGCGCACAAAAGGATGGATTCGCTTGTGTGTGTAGAGAAGCAATCTTTGTGCACAAGGAGAACATAATTGTGTGTGATGCAAGAATGGTTGCATGGATAGTAGTGATCACATGTTTAGAGTGGATTACACACAATGTTGTGTCCTTTCGATTGTGTGTGTGCATATGTATTGTGTTACTTCCACTATTATAAATTGTGTCGAGGAGGAAATTTGTGTGGCGCAACCCAACTTGGTGTCGAGCACGATACTTCAAGTAATTATACATGAATGATACTATAGAGGTAGAAGCTAATTTAATGACATTTGGAATTATCATTACTTGAAGTAGTAAGTTGGGTATGAAAATTGGTATCAGAACAATTTGGTAATGGGTATGTTACATTATGGTGAGCCTCGGTTCAAAACTGAGCTTGCATGGGTCAAGTACCTACTTAATGAAAAATCAGGCTTGGTAAGTGGTTGAATTTGGAATTACAGTGTGGCCATGGTGCACATAAAAATAAGAATGTCCAAGTGTGTGTACTAAATTTTGAAATTCTGATTGCGGCAGCAGCATGATTCATAGTAAACAAATTATTACCCGGTTTATGCGCACTAAAATTCTGAGTTTATTAGTAGACAAAACTTGTGGTGCATCATTAATAATATTGATGCGTGGTGTATATGTCAAATATTGACATAGCACATTCCTTATGTTAGTCCAGTGATACAATTCAAATAAAGAAAGAAATAATAAAAGGAATTATTTGGGTGAATTCTGAGATCAGCTGGCATTATACTAAACAAATTTGAATTGCACAGAGAACGGTCTGATGTGAAAGTTTGGATAGAGTTCAATTATTCTGCAATTTGAATTGGGATGTTAAAATCAACCAAGAAATAAGAAGAAAGGATTGTGACAAAATAGTGCAGAGTTTTCTTGAAGTTGTTGCATGAATTCATCTAACAAATATTATTGCATGCACATGTTGCAAAATTAACAACAATTAGAAGCCGGAGGACAAAATCATTTGTGAGAAATTCAAAAACATGGAGATCATTAGATAAATTATATCAGTGATGGGTGAGGATTTGTGTGTCATTTTGGGTGTTGATGGTATATAATCCAAGGATGAGCGCATAAATTTGGTGGAAACCATAAAGGGACTGCAAGAATATGTCCAAAGTTATAAAGTTGATAATGAAAGGCTTATGAAGGCAAAGGAACAACAAAATTACTTCAATATCGAGTTGATGCAAAGCTTGGACATAATAGAAAAGAAAATGAATAAGGAGACAAAGTCAAGTAAGTCAAGAGGTCGGTCTCATGAGAGAGAGGAAACAAGAATGTTGAAAGGCATCATACCACTCTGAAAGCATTCATTTACAGGAAAAGGCATCATCACCACTCACCAAAGCATTCATTTAGGAAAGCACGCAATATCTCAAGTCCATCTCATGTTAGAAATCATAAGAGAAGGGCTGGGGTGGACGAGCTACAAGGAGAAATGAATAATATCAATCCTCCTACATTTTATGGTGAGCACAAAAAGGATGGATATGTTGAGACCTAGTTGTTGGGGGTAAAGAAGCACTTTCAGCTACATCATTATTCTACGTGGGTGGAAAGGAGAATTTCCATCTATCAGCTAAAAGGAAAAACATCAATGTGGTGGGATCAGTTCATGCAAGTGAAACACATTAATGAAAAAAGGTTACTTGGAGGGAGTTCGAGAGGTATTTTCAAAAGAAATACTTAACAAAGCGATACTATGATAGGAAAATGAAGGAGTTCTATGAAATCATGCTTAAGAGTATGACAATAGATGAGTATAAAAAATATTCTTAGAGCTGCTTGTTATCCCCCTTTTTTAGGGATAACTAGGAGATCATGTCTTGAGGCTCACAGGTCTTAGACATGGAGTACTGAGAGCAGGATTGACATGAGCAGGGCCTGGAGGGCCCATCCTTTTCTTCTTCCATCAGCTTTGTCTTGTCAATAGCAACAACATCCTTCACCATCGGCTTGGTCTTGTATCAGAAGAGGTTCTTGCTCCATGAGGTAATTGGTCCAGGTATCATGGTATGTGTCACTTTTGATCATTGAAACCTTTAAATATATGCATATGATTCCTTTTATCTCTAACAACTACTTGGATCTTACATTGGCCCACTTGACCATGCTTGGGGAAACTGAAATGATGCCCTAGAAAGCCTGTGCCCATAGGTTCTGGTTTGGCACTGGGGAATTTTTGAAAATCCATCGTCTGCTCCCATCATATGACCACTGTTTCATCTTATCTCCCGCTCATCTACCCCACTCCCCTTGTCAAGACATTGGGTTGACATATTTATAGGATTGCACCTTATCTCATGGGAAGAAGGGGCTAAAGGCCTAGAAGGTAAAAGCAGTTGGTAAAAGACAAAAGCCTAGAAATAAAAACCTTGAGATGCTTCGCCTAGGGATCCCCAAGAAGGCAATAAAAGGCCTCTCAGCAAGAAACAAGAGGGACCCAGAAAATAAAAAAACTAGACCTAGTCAGAGAATAGGGTGTCTCATCATGAGCCAACCTGTTAGGTCCATGGGTACCTAGCAGTATGACATTTCCACTAGTTGGTTACCACGCCAAGGTAGTGACTCTTGGTTGCATGGCCAAGGGAAAGGGAGTCTCATCACGAGCCAACCTTCTCATTTCTACGAAAGTACTTGTGGGTAACACTGTTAGCTCTGGTCACCATGCTAAGGCAGTGTCCCCCGGTTAGCTATTCAGAAAAAAATCAAATAAAAGAATAAATCAAGAATAAAAAGAATAAAGGCAAGAATGGGCTTGAAAAAAATGCATCCATGATAGGTACAACTCACCTACTACAAAGGAACCCACAGATAACACCTTTATGCATCCTTGGCCCTCACTGCACCCACATGTTTGGACATCCCCTAGCCACATCACCTCACTTACATGGCTTGGATGAACTCTTCTTGGAAACATTCTGTTTCTTATGGATACTAGCCCAATAGGACGTCTTGACCTTTTCTCTAATATTGTATTGCAGGTTTTTGTAATGTCTTTGAGCTATTGACTGATGTATTGGGGGTTTTATGCATATGTTTATTAATATTGATGATGAGATGTGATTGACATTGCTATGATCCCTGTGACTGATGAGCCCATGGAGGGCGTAGCTTTTGATGTGCAAGACCATGCCCGACGAACAGGTACCATTTGGACCAGTACACATGGGGAGATAATTAGTTCGGACCTCCATGGGGCTGAAGATTCCACCAGATGGATGTTGAGACCCCATCAGGGGGCAGAGATAGGACAAAGCTTGATCAAAGGTTTTGCACCTGAGAGGAGGACATTCCACCAGAGACACTCCGACAGGACTGGACCTGAGGGGAATGACCCCTTTTCAGTGGAACGCTAGCCTTGGAAGGCTTAGGACGTCCCCATCTTGACCATGATGTCATCCAACTTCACGGATGCTTTTGGAGGCATACTGGGCAGCAGTGGCACGTGTGGCATGTTGGAGAGGCCCTTGCGGGGCTAACGTTTTGCTCCTGGATGTCTCATTTTCCCTAAAAAAGGGCTAGCGCCTCCCTTGAAGGGGATTTTACTCTCTTTACAGCTCAATTAGGGTTTTAATTTAACAATTTAATGTAAAAACAATATTATTTTGGTATTATGGCCTTGCCGGCCTTTTTATGACCTAAAAAGTAAAATTAGGTCATTGATACACTATATATTGAGGGTTTTGACTCTCATTTTGTCATCATCTTTCACTCACCACTTGGTGAGTTCTGAAATTTGTGCCCCATTTGGGTTATTGGCTGATTTGAGGAAGGCGCACTTGTTGAAGGAAGATATTTTTGGCATTCTATGGTGTTTTTCTTGAAGGAAGGTGTTATAACTAGGGTTTGCATGATTATTTTCTTGATGATTTGTAAGTATTTTTTCTGCAAAAATTCTTGATTGAATGGTTGTATTTTAATTTCTTGCATCTATTTATAAATATTGCTGAATCAAAACCCTAGTGGACAAACACACAAGTAGGTCATTGTCTCATGTCCTCTGATAGAAAAACTTTTAGCCATTGAAGAAGAAGAAGAGAGCCTAGCCATAGCTACACTCCTTTTTCTTCTTCCCTTCATCTAGCCGTACCTTTTGACTTCAATAGGAAGAGGACGTCCCAGGCCTAGGTTATCTACACCTAGGGCCGTTTTCTTTTAGGGTTTGATGAAAGAGCCTTGCCTTAGCAACACTCTCCCTCTTTAAACCCTCTTGTCTTGACTTTTCTTTTCATTGACCTAGTTGTTTTCCGGGAAGGAGGAGAGAGCACGAGGCCTTGGTTTAGCAACACCAGAGTGAGCCTCTCTCCCCTAGGGTTATGATTTTGGAGCCCTACTTTAGTAGCACTTCAAAACTTATCCCTCTAGTCCTTTAAAATCTCATCTCCTTCAACTTTTGCGTTCTTCACCTATGACTCCATTAACCCTAAGGCACTGATCTAAGACCTCCAACGTTGAAGTAGAATTGGATCCAAACACTCTCAAACCTCTTGAAATTGAAACCCTAACTACGCTAACCCTAGCCTAGACCAACTTACTAACCCTAAGTTGCTGACATCATCATTGAATATTTCATCTTTATTGCAGCAACATTTTGACTTTTAAGTAATTGAATGGTAGTTGAAGGAATTAATTGAGTTAAAAAGTTATTTTTTATATTGAATGTCATTTCATTCAAGTATTTATTGATGAAGTGATATTAATACCATTGCTATCTTGTAAACATTGACTTTGTCAACATTTACTTTCAAATTGCTCATATTGAATATAAGATAGTCACTGATTTATATGAGGTATTAACCAAGATTGCACGTATTAGTTTCCTTGTTGTGTTGTCTCAAGCAGGTGCTCTTCTTTTCTTTGGTTATACACTATTATTGGTTGTTTAGCCGGGACTATTTGATTGGCGGTAATCTGTGAAGGGGAACTTCATCTTTGTGTTGTTAACCTTTTCCCTTTAAAAACCCCAGGTTACCGGGGATGTCTCCCCTAGGCCTAGAATCCCTAAATAGAAAGTACCTCCCCATTGTGGTGACATTGGGTGGGGAAGGTTCTTGTTTCACCAGTTTGACCTACTACTCCTTAGCCTTTCTTGTGTCTTCAAACTGTGCGATAACATTTTGGCATCGCTGTCGGGGAACACTGAGTCAATTCTCCTTAAGACGACACTTTTCGGTAAGCCTTGCCTCAGAGGCCTTATCTTACAAGCTTACCTGGCAACTCCACTAGGGTGTTTTCCCTTATCCTTTGATATTTTTAGGAAAACTATCTGGCGACTCCACTAATTTTTTCAGGGTGCCACCTTACTCTCAAAATATGTGATATTTCCAAGTTATGGGATCATGGCGCACTAGGAACAAATGTATCTAAGTATTAATTTCATAAGTTCTCAAGGATACCCAAATTACTTTGATACAAAATGGCTAAACAACTCTCCAACGTTTTTGGGCCTCCCAACTCCTCACATCGTAAATGTTTTGGAGTATTTGCGCGAGATAAAGTTGGGAGGAGAGGATGCTCTTATAAAATTGTTCTTACTCACTCTACTATCCTACTTACAAGATCATTTTAAGAGTTGTTGCAAGGAAAGGGGTATATCACCTCTCATACACCTCATCAGTAGGTTTATAGACCTTATTAATCCACATTGCCAAACGTATGAAGATGTCCTTCAAAACCTCATGGTAGCCTTAGACGACAAAGGATTCACCACTAAGATTGTAGAAGATCTCAGGAAGGCATATCATGATCAATACCAAGAATCCTCTGATATAAAAGACGAGGTTTATGAAGACCATTATCAACCCCTTGAAGAGGAGCAAGAACTCTCCCATAATCCAATAGAATGAAGTGAAGATGTAACTAGAAAGGCAGATTATGACGATGAAGCACCAGTAACCACTCCTCCATCCAACAAAGCTCTCCAAGATCCTATTCCATCTGCAAAAAATGAAGAGAATGAGGTGAGTTATTTTCCTCTCGAAATTTTTGATGATACCTTATTCTATGACTCAAACGGTGAAGAAAAAATGGAGCCCTCGGACAAACTAGAAGATGATGAAGCTCCTACACAAGAAGAAGCAAGCAAGGTGAGTTACTTCCCTTTCCAAATTTTTAATGATTCTCTATCTTATGATGTGGAAAGTGAAGAAGTTTCAGATGTTTTAACCCCTTCATGTTATGATGAAGATAATGGCTTTGTCGAAAATTTTGATGAATTCATACATGTCAGGAAACATAGATGGGATATTATTGGATATGATGCCGATCCCATGTATGACATTGATGGTCCTTTCCAAAAGTTGCCTTCAAATTTATCACATGAAGTTACTAATGATTTTGACATGGCAACAAGAACCTGACTCTATTAAGACACCCAAGGATGACTTGATGCTACGCTTTCCGATTAATTTTCGGTCATACCTTGAGGACTTTGATGACTATCCATCTGAGCACTTAGATTTATCCTATGAAGAAATTTATCACCCAACATTGTGCTTAGATATTGATAAAAATGAGTAAGTTACTTCCCTGAAGCATGATGCTTGTGTTAAGATTTTCCACCCCCCTTTGATCACTTTACCTCTCTATGCCACTAAAGGTGTGGTTTGGAAACATGTCCCTTATCCCGAGTCTCCTGTAAGGAAAAACCTCATTCTTGATTTTAGGGGAAAGTTGAGTGCCTCAAGAGGAAGCCTATTATCACAGTTTTCCAACCTCCCCTTTAGGAATGGTCAGTCATCCTTTCAGTTTTTGCTAATCCCTCCTTGGGCCTCAAGTTGTGAAGACTTCCAAGGTATCCAGCATTCATATTCCTCAAGTCAGTCTCCTGAACCTTGGACTTTTCACAATCCATTCCTGAGATGGATTGAGCACTCTCCTGAGAGTATGCATTGGGATCGCTTTTTCCCTCCCACCCATCTCCATGAGTTAGACTTTGAGATTTCCGATAATATGATATATATTCTAACTCATGACATTTTTGTGCTTGATTTATCACTATTTTTATTTATGATGAAGCATAAAGGCAGGTATCGTGGGACATTGTTGGATAAGCTACACTGGTCGTTTGACTACATCGAACATCCAACCAACAAGTAAGTAAAGGTAGGTACTTTTTTTTACATTCGCATATTGATTGTTTTACTTTAGTATATATACATCTATATGTATGTTGTGGTGGCATTACCACCCCAATTTTGTTACTGATACTTCTATCGAGATTGAGCAGGTCTGGAGGTTATGCCAGAGATGTTGAGGTTCTCATGCACCCTACGGTGAGCACATGTCCCCGAGTTGGAGCCAGATGTTATCCCCGTTTTTTAGGGATAACTAGGAGATCATGTCTCGAGGCCCACAGGTCCTAGACATGGAGTACCGAGAGTAGGATTAACCTGAGCATGGCCTGGAGGGCCCATCCTTTTCTTCTTCCATCAACTTTGTCTTGCCAGCAGCAGCAACATCCATCAGCTTGGTCTTGTATCAGAAGAGGTTCTTGCTCCATGAGGTAATTGGTCTAGGTATCATGGTATGTGTCACTTTTGATCATTGAAACCTTTAAATATATGCATCTGATTACTTTTATCTCTAAAAATTGCTTGGATCTTACATTGGCCCACTTGACCATGCTTGGGGAAATTGACATGATGCCCTAGCAAGTCTGTGCCCATAGGTTCTGGTTTGGCATTGGGGAATTTCTGAAAAGCCAGCGTCTTCTCCCATCATACCACCACTATTTCATCTTATCTCTCACTCATCTACCCCACTCCACTTGTCTAGGCATTGGGTTGACCTATTTACAGGATTGCACCTTATCTCGTGGGAAGAATGTAATGTCTGTTTCCAAATAGAAGCTCCAGAAAAGGAGTCTTAATGGTCTAAAGCACCCCATTAGACTATAGCCAGGGCCAAAGAGGGGTAAACAGGGTTACTAGAGGTCACTCTAGTCACAAGTGTTATATTCGAAAAGTGACATTGAGCTAACAAGGGTTAACAACGCTTTTAAGTCATTATGAGCTAAAAATAGAAGTCAATTGTGAATTAGGGTTTCAACAGTTATTTAGGGTTTCAACATGATTTAGGGTTTTCGAAAGCTATAAAGGAAGGGTCAGTGACCTAATTCAGCATTATGCAGATTATGACTTGTCATTGAGGAGAAGAGGCGCATCTTAGGAGAGATAGTTCAATGTATTCCAGGAGGAAGACACTAGTTGGCTGATTTCAGTGTTGAAAGACACACCCTAGTCACTGGGAAGATCATCCAGGTATTCCATCATTCTTCATTGATTTCGCAGTGCTCCCATATTCTGGGTATTATATTTTAGTTTCTTATTTGTATTCTAGCTAAGATCCTTTTGTCTTTTAATCTAGCTGAGTATTGTTATTTTATTCAGCCGCGGTTGCTTATTTATATTCTGGCTAAGATCCTTTGTATGTTGATCTAGTCGAATATTGTCAGCTATTCAGTCGCATTCGACCATTTTGTAATCCATAGAGATATCATAATACAAACTTTGCAGTCCTTTGTCGCATTTATTATTTGTATGATCATTTATATGCTGTAAACCTTTGATCCCACACACACATTAGCAGTGTTTCCTAGACTAGCCAAGTCAGGAACATTACAGTGGTATCAGAGCTTTAGTCCTACCAGCCTGTGATTAAAGACAATGAGTGCAGCAGAAGATCCAGAGGGCCATGAACACGTAGGTGACGAATATGTCACTTACAATAGGCATCAAGAAAGAAGGCATATGCCTAATTTTCCCCCTTTTTATCCTAGCTTAGAGGAAGAGGAAGAGGCACACAGAGAAGCAGAGAGAAGGGCAGAGCGTGAGGCTGAGCGCGAGGCTGAGAGGATGCTAGGAGATAGATATGAGTGACCAGAGGGAAGTGGCAAGGCTCCCGTAAATCCAAAGGAAGATTTCATGTAGGTTATCAACGACATGTTAGCTAGTCAACGGTCCATGTCTTAGTCCTTGGCACAGGTGGATGATAGATTGGCTAGAGTGGCCACCCCAGATACACAAGTCCCGCATGCAGCACAGGCGAACTCGGGAGCAGGCAGTAGACCCCAGTCACCCTCTCTCACATACACCTCTGTGAGTAGGATTCCCAGACCCTTGTTTCCCAGTTTCCAGAGGGCACCCCCGGTAGCAGCATCGCCACCAATAGCACAGAGGCCACCCACTCATGCTGACAACATTGTAGAGTATAGGAGGGAGTACGCAGCATTGGGTCATGACTTCCATTAGGACATGACCTTAGTCGAGTAATGTGGACTCAGAGTCAGGAACCGCCCCAAAGAGTCGTAGAGGGGAGGACCACAACAGAAGCAGGGGCATAACCTCGATTTCATCCGAAAAGTTGGGAAACTCACCATCCCTTCTTTCGACGGATCATCCAAATACACCGCCAGAGATTGGGTACAGAAGCTAGACACATATTACAAGCTCAACCACATGACTGAGACAGAGGCCATTAGTTTCGTGACCTTACACTTGGAGGGTGAGGCACACGAGTGGTGGTACCATGGACTGGTGACATTGGGTCACAGTCACATCACCTCCTATAGGGAGTTTAGAGATAGGCTCATGGATAGGTTTGACAGGAAGGATCCCAAGATACACTTCAGGGATCTAGCCTAGTTGAGACAAACTGGCACAACAGAGGCGTTCATCACATTGTTTCAGTAGGTAGCCGTGGCAGTGA
>SNQJ01S0069329.1:63792-73883 GCA_010110895.2 Picea sitchensis
CAAAAAAATTGCACTATGACTGTCACAATCTATCCTTACAGCTTGTTGTACCAACCCAATAATTGATCACAATATTTGTAACCATATTGCTTCCTTACTTGCATGAGTGGTTGTCATGTATTCAACTTTTGTAGTTGAAAGTGCTGCTACATCCGGTCTTTTGCTCATCCAATTGATTTCTCCTCCAAATCGTTTAAACACAGACCTGCTTGTAGATCTCCTACGATACAAATCTCCAGACCAGTCTTCATCCACAAAGCCATGTATTTACAACGCTATATCCAATATTGATCTTCCTTGATAGCACAATCCATACCTAGCAGTTCCACACAAATAACTGAAAACCCTTTTTATTGTTGTCCTATGCTCCTTCCCTGGTTTTGACATATACCTACTCAAAACTCCCACTGCATGTGCAATGTTTGGTCTAGTATAGACCATTGCATACATTAAACTGCCAACTGCACTTGCATATGGAACAAGATATGTGCCCTCCTCATCTTCATGTGTCTTGGGATAGTGATCCGTGAATAACTTTACACCAACGAGAATAGGGACCTTGACCGGTTTACATTCCTGCATATTAAACCTCTGCAATATTTTCTCGACATATTTTCTCTGATTTAACCAGAGATTCCTCTTTTTCCAATATCTTTTAATTTCCATGCCCAAAATGAAATTTGAAGCACCAAGATCCTTCATGTCAAATTTAGAGGACAACTGAGTTTTCACATCTTGGATAATCTCCTTGTTGTTTCCTATCAGCAACATGTCATCCACATACAAGACCAAATAAATCAAATGATCACCAATTAATTTAAAATACACACAGTGATCCTCTTTGCTTCTTGTGAAGCCAAGTCCCAGCACATAAGTATCAATTTTTTTATACCACATCCTTGGTGATTGTTTTAAACCATACAGGGACTTTTTCAACTTGCATACGAGCTCCTTCTTTCCCTTTACAGCAAAGCCTTATGTTGCTTCATATAGATTTCTTCTTCCAGACCCCCATGTAGGAATGTTATCTTCACATCCATCTGTTATACTTCAAAATAAAATGCAGAAGAAACAGATAACAGAAATATATAGAAGTTAACTTGGCAACATGAGAAAAAATCGCACCAAAATCAATTCCCTCAACCTAGGAATAACCCTTTGCTACTAATCAAGCTTTGTATTTCTCCACTTCACCTTCTGCATTCAGCTTCTTTTTAAATACCCATTTGTTGCTAATGGGATTTCTCTAGTCGGCAACTCCACTAGATCCCAATCCTCATTCTTTTCCAAGGCTACCATTTCTCCATCCATGGCCTTTTTCCATAGCTTTCCATCCTCTAAATCCATTTCCTCCCTGGCAATTCTAGGATCATCATCACTAATAGACAAAGAAAATTTTGAATGGAAATTAGATCGAGTATACCTTTCCGGTAGCCTTCTTTCTCGAACCGATCTCCTCAATAATGGAGTATGAGAATCTTCTTCCTCGAATTCATGTTCTTCTGTAGAGTCTGATTCATCATTCTTTAAATCAAACTCTATTTTCTTTGGTTCTTCCTTACTTGGTAGGACTTCATATTTAACAACATCCTTCATTTCTCTAAATACCACATCTCGTCTATACACAACCTTCTTAGTTTCTAGTTTCCAAAGCTTATAACCTTTGAGACCATCTTTATACCCAATAAAGATACACTTTTCAGCCTTCTTATATAGCTTACAACCATTTTCCTTTGGAACATGAACATGGGCCTCACAGCCAAATACCTTGAGATGTGTGAGAAAAGGTTTCTTACCAGTCCATACCTCTTGTGGAGTCTTGTCTTCCAGCGTTGATGAGGGTGATCTGTTGATCAGGTAACATGCAGTGCACACTGCCTCTRCCCATAATTATTTCCCTAACCTAGCACCACTAGGCATACACCTTGTTTTTTCCATCAACGTCCTATTCATCCTTTCTGCAACTCCATTTTTTTGAGGTGTATATAGAGTAGTCTTCTACCTTGATATACCGCACTTCTTACAGAATTCTTCAGATTCATTCCTACATAACTCTCCACCATTATCTGTCCTCAACACCTTAATTCTTTTCTCTATTTGATTCTCAACAAGAGCCTTAAACTCTTTAAACTTGTCAAAGACTTCAAATTTCTTCCTGAGGAAATATATCCAAGTATTCATTGAGAATTCATCTATAATTGAGACATAATACATAGATTTTCCCAATGATGGAACCGACACAGGTCCAAACACATCACTATGAACCAGCTATAAAATTTCTTCTTCCCTCGTTGCATCTGTAGGAGGAATCTTAATCGATTATGCTTCTCATATACACCAATGTTCAAAGAAATCAAAATCGAGAGAAGCGGTTAAACATACCTTCAAGCCTTTGCTTTACCGTTAGTGGTCAAAGACCCTTCTCTACGATATGCCCCGGTCTTTGATGCCACTACATAACCTTTTCTCCAAATATTGTAGGTTCTTTCTTCTTCAACTCCAATATCATGATCAATGGAACTATTACATCCATCACTAATAGCTTGCTTCCTTGTAACTTATCTGAGTTCCAAACCAGAACTCCCTTCAGCAGCTTATCCATTTGCTCCTCGAACCATCCTACATGTTTCCTTTTCAAATATTGTTTTACCCTACATCATCATTTTGCTTACAGTGGAAATTTTTGGCCATTCCTGGGATGTGTAGAACACCACACAGTGTTCTAATCCTTCCATGCTCCATGAGCCTCAACCAACTTTTCCTTGACCTATGATTACGGTTTCGGTCATCACATGCAGAAAACGTACCTGCAATCATTACCTTTCATATACGAGCCACTCCACAATGAGTTGTGTGAGGATTAGCATCTGATTCAACCAACCATGTCTCATGATGCATGTGTGCTTGAAGAGGCCAAGTACATCCCCTCCTTCTTCCTTGGAGGTATTTTCTTCTATAGAGGAGATTCTTGAGGATTCCTTCTTTTCTCAACTTTGGATCTACATTGCTTCTTGTGGTACCCTTATTTTCCACATATCCAAAATACCCTTACAAACTTTCCAAGAGACTTAGATATTCCCTTAGACTTAGATCTCCCACTTAGGACTTAGATATATATTTCTTTCCTAGGAGAGTCCTCCTTCAAATAAGGTATATGTGCTCTGTCATTCCAATGTTCATGTCTCATCTCCTCGGGGTAACAAACTGGAGACCACTTCAATCAAAATTCAAAGTGGAACAGCTATTACTACCTATGGACTGAAATAGGCTATCCATGAGTCGAGATTAAAGAACACGATTAAAAGCCATTACACTTATCTTCATTCGAAATTTTAATCTCAACATATACTAAGCGGAAACACCACCCGATTATTGAAGGCATTCAAATGATCTTCCACAGAGTCTCCATATCATCCTTCGGTTATACAACTTCTTTCTTAGGATAGTTTATTCACTAGGACCCAATTACAACTTCCCGACATCCCATAAATATTTGGTTTGTAACTTCCCTCATTACATTGATGTGAATCGAAACCGGTTGATTGTTCTCTTAGCCTTCCTAATCCAACTTTTCCGGTCATGCAATTTGAAGTTCTGTGGAATTAGGTGCAGGTCTACCACAATCCAGATCTTTGTCCACCGGTCTTCCATATTGAGCTTCTGACTCAAAAAGGAATTTTTTTTCCTATTAAACTTCGATCTCCATTTTTTGGGCCTTTCATGTTTTCTTTTCACGAAGAAATACCACAAATCTACCATTCTAAAAAGGCTTATCACAGGTCCCCGATCTAAACCCTTAACCACAAAGGTGTCCCCACAGAAGCCAACAAAGCTCGATACCAAATGTAGATTTTAACCTTGTACAATATTCTGCCAGTGTGATTTTACGATTAAGGGAATAAAAGACTACAATGGAAAATACACATTACACAAATATTTTTCACTTGGAAACCCAAACCGTGAAAATCAACATATTCTATATTCATTCCTTGGTGATGTCTTTGAAAACAGAACTGCTCGCCATTTCTTTTCACCTGAAAAAGAAATACCACAAATCTACCATTCTAAAAAGGCTTATCACAGTCCTGAGCCAAACCCTTAACCACAAAGGTGTCCCCCTGAAGTCAACAAAGCTCTGATACCAAATGTAGATTTTAACCTTGTACAATATTTACTGCAGACAGATTTTCAGTAAAAGAACAAAAAAGACACAATGGAAAATACACACATTACACAAATATTTTTCCCCTGGAAACCCAAACCGGGAAAATCAACATATTCTATATTCATTCATAGTGATGTACTGAAAAAACACCCAACAATGGACACAAAAATCAATGTGACACAAAAAACAAGGAAAAAAAGTGACATGTTTCTCGAGGCAAAAAATTCTCGGGGGTATTGCCCCCGAACCCAGCACAGGGGGCACCCCCCCCTCAAACCCCCCTATGCACCCGAGGCAATGTAGAAATCACTAAGGCTATTCATGCAAAGAATATAACACATACCCAATAAACATTGAGCACCTAATTTAATGATATTTGGAGATTCTTATGTCCCAATATTCAAGGAAATGGTATCACCAACTTTCCTTTTTGACTTCTCTTCCTTATGTGTTTCTTTTTTTCCTACATCACTTGATGAAAATGAACTTTCGAGAGGTTTCAAGCCTTTAGGAAATTTTTCATCTTCAATAGAGATGATTTCTTTGGGCTTAAATGGTTCATTTTGTATGAAAGTGTAGATGCCTTCGTCACTCGGGAAAACTTTCCATGATTCTATGTGATCAGGGATGTGAGGACGATATAGAGATTGGAACGTACAATCAGGTCTTTGAGGTAAAATATGTCGGGTAGGGGATGTTGAAAAAACAACTAACCTATCATACATTGAGTTAAGTTACCTCTTAACATGAGTGATGTTAAGTGATAACATATTTGAAATCAGCATCTAAACAGCTTGAGTATAACGTTTAAGTAGATTACTTCTTGGTGAATAAATCTTATGTACAAGATTCACAACAAGTTCAGAATCACCAAAACCTRTAAGGTGGACACAACCAAGGTTATATGCMTTTTCGATGCCTAACAATAAGGCCTCAAACTCGGCRACATTGTTTGTGCAAGCAAATTCCAACCTTTTTTTCCTCGGAAAAAWTTGTAATTTCATTATGTGTAGACAAAATTACATTCACGGATATATACAGGCCATATATAATAGCCTTGTATATATTATCAAGTAAAGGATAAGAACCATGATTATCGATGGAGAATAGCATCATTACATAGAAACAGTAACAAAAACTAGTCGAATACTACATCTGGTGTCCCCAGCTATCCTGTAGATTATACATTTTCCAAAAAGTATAAAAGTTTGACAGGTTGACTGTCAATTAGTATATAAACCATACAATATTTGAAAAAAAAAAATACACCAAAATATCGCTCTGATGAACAGAATTTTTTAAGAGTTTGAGACTTCATGAAAAGGTTTGTGGTAGAAACCGTGGATGCCCGTTGTTGATTATTCTTCAATAAATCATCTACCATACTTTAATTGTGAGGCTTCTTTGGAAATATTATCCGCCAACTGATTCCTCTCCCTGTATAGATGAGTAAAGGAGATAGAGTTAAAAACATTGATGATTCTCAAAACTTCCTCATAAATTGGCACAAGACGAGAAATGTCACATCTTTGAACTCCATTTTCCCAGTTTATGATTAGCATTGAGTCACTGAAAACCTATAAAGTTTTTCATCCTTTTTCCACAACAAATAATAACAAAAGTTTTAAATCCAAGAGCTCAGCATAATTATTTGTCCCAGCCCCTAATCCTGACTTGAGAAGAAAATAATGTAGAGTGGAAAGGTATAGACAAGAACCCCCCCACAGATAAGTTGATCCTCAAAAGAAACCCCATCGAAATAATCTCACAGCCTGGCCAAGTTAATAACTTCCTCCTTATTAATATGGGTATTGTTGAGTCCCTCTCCTCCCGGTTTTTTATAAAAATCAAGAAAACCAAGATAGTTTGATGCCACTCAAAAATTTGATGAGACCTCATCTCTGAATATTGAACTATTCTGTGCCATCCAAATCCCCCATGCAATTATGAAAGGAAAATCCCTGGACTCATATTTCCCCCTCGCAAATAACCAATATTTCAAATCTTCATCAAAAGAAGTGTCCTACCAGCGCCCAAGTGTTTTTTATATGATTAGTGAATCTGCCCAAACACCCTTGGTGAAAGAAAAATGCATAAAAAGATGATCCATTGTCTCAGTTTGTTCTTTGCAAAGAGTACACCAACCTGGACCATTGAACTATCTCTTTTGTAGGTTATCCCAAGTTAGTAGTTTATTCTCCAAGATTGACCAAACCAGAATTTTCCCTTTTGTTGGGCAGCGTTGTTTCCATAGTTTATTCCACCACCAAATTGTTTGTCTTTGTTGTAAATCCACAATGAGTTGTACATATCCTGCTTTTGGAGTATATACCCCTCTCGGGTCACCATCCCAAAGAAGCTCATCCTCTCGATCACTCAAGCGTATATTGGCTCTCTGAAGTGCCCAAATATACATGTCTTATTGTATTAGATCATCCCCATTGAGACCTAGCATCTGCCCATTTACCCAGCCTTGGTGCCAAATATTGGATGTGGTTGGGTCCCAAACTTGTGCTAGATAATAAAGACCCCCAAACTCCAGATGTGAGTGTATTCCAGCATTAAGTAGATGTCCCTGATTTCAACCATCCCACGGGTCCAAGCCAATCCGGACCAAATTTCTTGAGCCAATCCTCCAAACTAGGCCATTCTCTATCAAGTCGAAGGCCTTAATGATTGTTTTCCAGATAATAGAGATGCTCGACATACTTTTGATAGGGTTCCTAATCCACTCAAGAATTGAAAGAGGAACAATACATTTCTATTGTACAACTCTAGTCCAGAGGCTCCATGTGTTGATCAATCTCCATGAACACTTTGCTACAAGAGCTTTAAAGAAGAAAAAAAATGTTTTTTAATCCCCGTCCCCTTAAAGCCTTCGGAACTTCAATTCTCTCCCACCGGACCCATGGAAACACCTGCTTGTCCTTATTTCCCCTCCATAGATAGGAAAAACAATTTTTCCTTTCTTTTTCCAGGATGCCCTTTGGAATCCACAACAAAGACATCCAATAGACCGAGATTGCCTCCAAAATTGACTTAATCAGTACAAGTCGCCTAGCCCTTGACAACCATTTATGACTCCAAATCTTTAATCTTTTTTCCAATTTTTCAATAAGCTACATCCAACCTATCTTTATGTAGTCATTTGGTTTTAACTGAAAACCAAGATAGTTCACCCCCTCCTCCAATTCAAGCACCTGAAAGAGGAGCTAAGATAAAACTATATCATAAATCAACTGCTTCCAATGATGCAAAAGTGATACTAGACTTATGATCATAGATCAACATACCGGTGGACCTTTTAAAGAGACCTTCAAATGGTTTGTCAGTATATCTCCTCAACCCATCACAAAAAATTAAAATATCATCTACAAAGAGTAAGTGAGAGATGTACAAACCAGTAGAAATTTTGATCCCTTTGAAACTACCTGAGTTCTTTGCCTCTATCAGAAAATGAATAAGTGCTTCTGCCACCAAGAGAAAAATTAAAGGTGACAAGGAGCACCCCTATCATAGGCCTCTTTCAACATTAAAAAAGGTAGAAGTTGAATCATTAAGCATAATATAGAAGGATACTGAAGACAAACATCCCATCTCCCAATTTGTAAATTCCATCCCGAAACCGAGGTGAATCAATAACATCCTAATATAAATCCAATTTAATCTATCATATTCTTTTGAAAGGCCTATTTTCAGAACATCCCCTCTAAGATTTCTAGTTTTTATATTGTGCATACCTTCTTGTGCTACCCCAATTGCCTCATGTATTTTCCTTCCTGCCAAAAACCCAAACTGTTCACTTGAAATATTCCTGGAGAGTATAATTTTTAATCTTCTACTTATAACCTTTGAAATGATCTTGTAAAGGCAGTTGCATAAAGAAATTGGTTGAAAATCATCAAAAGAGGAGGGATTATCTGACTTTGGTATTAGGTCAATGAAGGTTGATTTCAAAGGGTCATGAATATGGCCATTCACCTGTGATTCCTCAACCACCTTCAAAACATATTGACCTATCAAATCGAAGAAACCCAGGTAAAATTCTATGGTCCAGCCATCAGGCCCTAGGATTTTTCCATTTTGAAAAGAGTAGATAACTTCCAAAAGTTCCTTCTCAGTGACAGCTTCCATTAAACTTTGATTGTCTTCCTCCTCCATAAAGCAAGGAAATAACCTGGCAACTTGTACAATTTCAGCAATAGATGACCCCTCCTAGACCTTGAAAAGGTCACCAAAGTGTTCAATACCCATGGCAGCCAGACCTTCAAAAGTGTTGACAACTTCACCATCCCTCTTCTTTAATCCCCAAATAGTATTAGCCATTTTCTTGCCTCTGGAAAAAGCTTGAAAGAATTTTGTATTTTCATCCCCACAAGAAAGCCAAATAGCACAACTCTTTAACCTCCATGGAGTTTCTTTTTCCTCTAATAAATATCTTCCCTTTTTTTCCAAATTAACCAAATTCTCCTTATCAACTTGGGTATGAAACCCCTGGCCAAAACCTTCCTGCATCTCCTAAAGAGATTGTTCAATGTGTCTTAATTCATGTTCCTCTTTGATCTTGTTTTCATGTGCCCAAGTAATAGTTGCTTGTTTGATCCTCTTTAAGTTCCCCACAAACTGTGTAGTCACTGGAATTTGATGATCAATGGAAACCGGATTCCATAGACCCCTAACTAAATCTTGAAAAGTTGAATACGATAACCAGCCCTCAAAAAATTTAAAGAGGCTAGGGGATCTCCTTCCCCTGTCGCATAACTCCAGCACAATCGGACTATGATCAGATTCACCACCACATGTAACCCATTTTCTGACTAGTTCCAAAGGCTCAATCAATACCTCTGCCAATAAGAATCGATCCAGTCTCTTTGCCACCCCATCATCACCAACCCTTCTATTTCTCCAAGTCGAATTCAATTTCGAGGGCTCGACATCTATCAATCCATATTGATGCGAAAAGTTTAAAAAATAGTTGGTTAATGGGTTCGGTACAACCCGAAGTCCCCAAACCTCCATTGCCCCTAAGGATAAATTGAAGTCACCACCGATACTTATCTCTCGCTCACTAAACCAAGAGCACTTAGAAATAGAGTTCCAATATCATTGTCTATCCAAATAGGGTCCATAGACGTTTACAATAGTCATTGAGGGACCCAAATATATTGAGAAACGTTCAAACCGATCCCCGACTCAAAACCCCAAACACTCTCACAGTTACACTTCTTTAATAACCACTTAGTACCCAGACCACCAGAACGACCCTTGGCATCCACCGTTGCAAAATCCCAGCCAGGCAGTAAGGATTCAAGAACCGAAACCACTGATTCATTAACCCCCATAGTTTTTTGTAGAAAAATAACCTCCGGTGAAATTATATCCACCAATCTCCTTAAGGACGATTTTTTTGAAGGGTTCACCAACCCATGACAATTGAAGGACAATGTTTTCATGAGGTAATATCCCCTTGGGTTTTCTTTTCTCTAAGCGCCCATTCGATGGATGATTGCCTACCGAAGGCCAAATCAATCTTGGCCCAATATTGAGCCAATAAAAGGTGAGACTTTCTACCCCAACCTCTTCCAGACATAGAAACACGGGGAAAAGACCCTAGTCCACACCCCCCTTGTGCAACCTCCCTGCCCACTGAAAAATCCTCTTTGATAATGGACCTATTCTGAAGTGTATATCGAACCCTACTATCATCTGAGGATGAGTTATTGGAGACCAATGGGGTGACACAAAGAGTAGGATTAAAACTAGAGGATACCTGAGAAGAAAACGAGGGGGATAAAATACCAAAAGACTGTTGGATTATTGATAAGGGGGGTGAATCAGTAATAGAGAAATCTAATCCTTTTTAACAATATAATGCAAGTGTTATATCAATGCAGCATTATCATCCAATATTTGCAGAGTAAATAAA
>SNQJ01S0069330.1:1008-11893 GCA_010110895.2 Picea sitchensis
GACGAAAATATATCTTTGTTGATCTTGCGATGAACCTAGGGGAAATTTCATCGATCTATTGATGAAAAGAGTGGATGCCTACTACCCATTTGAAAATGGTTTAATGGTCATTGACTTCACTGGTTTGGTCAACTTTGACATAGTCATAGTTCGTCGAAAGATCCACTGAGGTTAGTGGTTTCAACAATTTTGTTGTAGGTGCGATGGTTATAAAATATTTTTATGCTCATTGTTCGTTGCATGATTTATTAGTCTATTTTCTATGTGCGACTTGCCTCAAATCCAATTCTTGATCTGCATAGCTCTAATTTTGTACTTTTAAGGTTACAAATTTTTAATATTACTTTGTATCTTTTTTAAATACTGAGATTGGATCCCTAACCCTTATACCCTCTTTCATTTCGGGACACAATTTTTTCTCTAGGAAATATATAGGTATGAACATGTCTACTCAATTCCGTTTAATTATTATACAATTTTTCTTGGTGTAGTTATTTTTTATTGTTTGATTTTATTACTTTCTTATAGTGAAGCTTTGGAACTTATGTGGACAAATGTATGGTTAAATTGATTTGTTGATTACTTTTATAAACCTTTAATAAATCTATGACGAAAATTGATATTTGTACCATAATTAGAATATATAATTCATATATTAATGTACTTATATTGCTTCAATGGATTTTGTTGTAATTAATATAGGAAATCCCAATGCCAACACCTAAAGAGAGTGAAAAGATAGTTTCTAGGCCAAGGGATGCATGGGAGGCACTAGTTAGTACTGATGGGAAATGTTATTTCCCTCGCTATGAATGTAGGGGATTGAAAAGAATAATAGTTGCAAGGAAAAAAGTTGAAAAACATTGTTTTACATATGGGAATTGTGAAGGGGGGCATACATTTCGTCCCATGGTAAGTTATTCATTATGTATTTCTTTGTATTGATTCTATTTAAAATAAATATTGTCTTAAGTTTTTTTATCTACACTAATGTTATTGATCGTTTGTAATTGTAAAGATAAATCCTCTTAGGTGTTTGTCGCTAGATAAATATCTTCCAAGTAGTAGTATAAATATTATTGCATAAGATATGGAAGACGGTATGAATATTGAAGATCATGTCAATCCTATGGAAGAAGATGACACCAATAATATTGTTGAGCCGGATGATGGGACAAATAGATTGATCCAAGACATCTTTTCTCATATCCATGAAGAAAACAATGATGATATTTATGATGTACCTCTGCTTGAGAAGGCAGAACAACCCTTTTATGAAGGCTCAAGAACAAATATTCTCTCATCTATAATGTTGTTGGTGAACTTGAAGGTATTGAATGGTTTGTCAAACACTTGTCTCACATAGATCGTAAGGTGTGTAGTATAATTTGTCACATATTATATGTAAAAGTCAAATTTATTTTTCTCTATTTGTAGTGTCAATCAATGTGTAAATTAAGAATGCAATATTTTTTATTACTATTATTTACTTTAACTAGTTTGTTTTTATGCTGTAGATTGTTAGGTGAATTTTTCTTACCACCATCAAATAAATTACCTTGCACATACCAAGGGTTGTGTGCCATTATGAAAGATATTTGAATGGAGTATCAAGTTATTGATGCATGTATGAATTATCATATTATATATTATGGACAATACACATAAAAAACGAAATGACCGCAATGTCAAATCAGTAGATATCGAACCGATCAAGTAACAAAAAAGGTGCCTCACAAGTTTCTTCGTCATATTCTAATAATTCCACATTTGAAACAATTGTTTAGGTTCCCAAACATTGTACAGTTTATTTATTACCATGAACGAAATAGAAGTGAATATGGTGTTCTTCGAATGCCTACGGATGGTTATGCATTTAGGAACATCGAAGAAAAATGACCATTTTCTAAAGAAGAACCTCATAATGTTAAGATTTCTTTGGAAGTTGACAGTGTTAATCCATTTGGTGAGATCAGGTTTATTTAATCAGTGTGGCCTATTTTTGTTATAAAAAATAACCTTCCTCCTTGGATGTCAATAAAGAGGGAAGGCACAATGTTGGAAATGATTGTTCCAGGTATTTGTTTAAAAAACAAATGCGTTGTATTTTGTTTTTCTTATTTTTTGCATAATCACTTATATATATACAAGGTAGTAATTATGTGTACTTTTACCCAATTAGGTAAGTACCAAGTAAAATATATGAATGTATATATTCAGCCTCTTGTCGATGAGATAGTAAATTTATGGGCTTCCATCATTATATGCGACATCTCTAGACCAATAGGGAAAAATAAATTTCAATTCCATGGAATACTGACATGGACAATTCATGATTCCCCAGGTCTAACACATTTTTGTAGTATGTAACATACTGATGGAATTTAATAGTATATAATTTTATGAAATTATGATTCATGCTTCTTAAATATCAATTCCTCATTATATAAATAATACTAACATTAATCCATATAATCTTGCAGGTCTTCAAACAAAGGGTAAATTTTTATGTCCAATTTGTGGTCCTAGGATGAAATTGATGAGTATAGGCACTTCTTCCCTAAGAACCATAGGTATCAAACTACAGAAAAACATATTTTCAATTTGAAAGAAGAGACTGGAATAAAACCATGAAAAATTACACCTCACCTATGGAAGTTGGAATATAATAGATTACACTGTCAAGGTAAGCATTTAGTCTATGTGTCTACATATATATTATTTTTTAGTACTATTTTAATTTATATCCAATTTTGTTTATTGTATCTAAAAATTACTATTGTAATTTCATTAATTAATTTTCATAAATGTCATCAAGGAATTAATGGGCTTCCACAAGGAATGAAAAGTTATCATGTACAATTCAATAGGTTTCCCTACTATGAGAACCTACAAATAACTCATTTGTTTGATACAATGCATATCAAGAAAAATGTAACAAAAATATTATGGAGAATTGTAGATGGAAGGGGTGACAAAAAAAAACTTGTCAAAATTTGTACTAACATTCAGGAAGCCAATCATGCATTGCAAAATGTGATTTATTTAAAAAGAAATGGAGTACACCGAAATAGACTTCCATAGTTATTTACAGAGCAGGAAAACAATGTTGTAAAATAGGTCATTCAGAAAATTAAATTTCCCACGGGATTTGCTTCAAACATAAATAATATCTTAACGAAGAAAGGTGAATTTAGTGGAGTTAAAACTCATGATTGGCATACCTTCATTAAGGTAATTATTTTGGACGTAGATTTATATATTGATAATTAATATATGAATTTTTAGTATTATAATATGGTTTTATTTTCCTAAAAATTAATGATCCCTTTGTTATTATAGTATGTTCTACCTCTATCTCTACCTGATGAATTTGACAACAATGTAAAACAAGTTATATATGACCTTGGGAGAAACATGAGGTAAGTATTAATGATTTCTATGAAAAAACAGTGTTGCTCAACTTGTCTACATATTTTTTTTATACTTTCAATGTATATACAAGATTGTTGTTGAAACCTATGATCTGATTTGTTATATCATGTGTAGGTGGTTGTAATCTAAATAAATCCATAAAGAAGATATAAAATATTTGAGGAGAGAAATTCCTCGACTAATGTGTGAAATGCAAAAGTATTTACCTCTGACATTTTTCAATGCACAAGAACACTACCTCATACACCAAGTTGAGGAGATTGAAATGTGTGGACCTATACACAAAAGGTCAATGTCGATGGTGGAGAGGAACTTGAAGTCATTGAAGGCCTTCATTAGACAGAGATCATGTCCTGAGGGATCTATGGTGGAGGGATATATGGTATATCAACCCTTGGTGTATATTAGTCAGTGTCTTCCTAAATTAGCAACAAAAATCATGAAGGTGCCTTAGATTTGGGATCTCAAATCCATTAACAAATTTGAAGGGGAGGTATTGATTAACAAATTTAATTAGATGGTAGAGATCTATAATACTTTGTATTATTATTTATTTATTTCTATATTGTAATTATTTAAGTTTTATTTAGTTGAACCATGACCAATTATTATTTAATATTTACTCTAATTACTGCTTTTTATTCATTTTCATACAATTGGTTGAGAGTGGGATGCAATACATTTATACATTGCAAAAAATATTGATTGGATGAAAGTATGGATAGATCAATGTAATATACATTGTAATGGTAGGTTGTCATGGGAAGAGGTGGCTACTTTGCTTAAAGAATCTCATCATAATCAAGATACCAATCTTACTCGAAGGGAAATTGATTTAGCATATGGTTTAGAAGATAAATAGGCAAGCATATTATTCACCCACATCATGTTTAAGTCATTTTCCATTATATTTTTGTTTCTTTTATAAAGTTTTACTAATTATAAATATCATGTTTATTCATTGACAAATATGCATTTTTTTACATGTTGGGCATATTGTATTTGAAACACTACAAGGATATGTGGTGTAATGGTCATAAATTTCGCATCAAAAAGTTGGATGATAAGAAGAAAACCTATGATTTTGGGATAACGATAGTTTTTCAGGTCACTAATGTTTCCTCTAGAAGTGACAAATCCAAAAATATCTAAAAATAGATATTATGGGTATTTAAATGATATAATCGAGTGTGACTTTAATTCCTTCAAGTTAGTTATGTTCGAGGTCAAATGGTATATGTTACAAATGAATGAACGTGATCCTGAAAGAACTATTATTGAGAATGCCAATGGATTTACCATGGTTAATACAAGGATGTTTGATTTGGGTATAGAAACGTATGCTCTTCCAAGCCAATGTGAGACAATATTTTATTCAGAGGTTCCAGGCAAGGTAGGTTCATCATGCATTGTTAGATATGATACAAGAGGAAGTCCTGTAAATTATAATGTACCAGAAGAAGATGATATTAGAGAAGAAGAAGATGCAGAGGAACACGAGGTAGATGCACGGTCAGATGAAGAAGTTGAATAATTTGAGCTAGATATAGATGACAATGTTCTTGATGATCATATTGGCAATGATATTATCGAAAATGACTTTGATGATGATGATGTTGATATGGACAATCCTTTCAATGTCAATTTTGAATGATATGATTCAGATGTAGACTTGGATGAGTACTTAGATGATCAATGATGTTACAAAAATGATGAAATGTTGGAGTTATGTGATCATTACATATGTTCTCATTCGTCACCATCATTGTTGTCATCATAATTGTCATGGTAATCATCATTGTCATCGTCATTTTCATCATCATGGTCATCATCATTGTCATCATCATCATCGTCATTGTCATCATTGATCAGCATCATCATCATCATCATCATCGTCGTCGTCGTCGTCGTCATCATCGTCTTTGTCATCATAATCATCATAATTTTCATCGTCATCATGATCATGATCATGATCATCGTCATCATGATCATGATCATCATCATCATCATCATCATCGTTTTCATCGTCATCGTCAACATCATCATCTTAGTCGTCATCAACATCATTGTCATCATCAACATCGTCATCATCATCATCGTCATCATCATTGTCATCGTCATCACCATCATCGTCATCATCATTGTCATCGTCATCATCATCATCGTCATAATCATCATCATCATCATCATCATCATCATCGTCATTGACATCATCATCGTCATCGTAGTCATCATCATCATCATCGTCATCGTCATCATCATCGTCATCATCATCATCATTATGATGACCATCTTCATCATCGTCATCATCGTCGTCATCATCACCGTTATTGTCATCATCATCATCATCATCATCGTGATCACCATCGTCGTCGTCATTATCATCGTCATCGTCATCGTCATTGTCATCATCACCATCATCATCGCCATCGTCATTGTCATCATCATCGTTGTCATCATCATCATCATCATCATCAAAATCATCGTCATCATCGTCCTCATCGTCGTCGTCATCATCATCATAGTCATCATCATCGTCTTCATTGTGATTTTCTTATTCATCATCATCGTCGTTGTCGTCGTCGTCATTGGCATTGTCATCATGATCATCATCATTTCCATTTTCATCATGATCATCATCATATGGTCATCATTGTCATCATCGTCATCACCACCATAATCAACATTATTGTCCACTCATATGGTCCACTAATTCCTTGTATGTTTCAACCCTAACACCTTAAGGGAGGTTCCAGCATAGTTAGGGTAAGGGAGGCATCATCTGCTGTGAGGGTGCTAGGTCTATTTGTTATGCATATTTCATTATTTCATATCTAGTGTTTGTTGGTTATATCTACTGTGGAATTCATTTTGGGCATGGATCACTATTAGAGGACTATCACAACTCTACACTTCAATGCAAAGATCTTCATCATCTACAAAAACGAGTTCCAAGTGATTTATCTTCCTTCTTCCTTTTCCATTTCTAGCATTATGGATTATTATATCTCACTAAGGGAATTGTTGATAAGTTAACCATAGTGAGTTTCTTCAGATTCCTTTTCTAATTTGTTGGTAAAACTTAATTGGTCTACCATTATAATCAACTATATCTCTAGGATGTCATTCAAATTAAAACAAAAACAAAAGTTTGTTGGGAGCACCCTGACACATGTCTTTGTCTTCATTGGGATACATGAGATCAATATGGCTTCTTATGATTTCAAGATTGGGATTTTGTTGTGACGAACAAGAACAAACTACAACAAATGTATTAATAACAATAAAATTAACATCAAATAATCACCATGAAAATAAACACTAATATAATATATAATGAAGATACTGGGAAGTCCATTGGATAAAATTGTGTAGTCTTAGACATGAAAGGTGTGAGAATAGATGAAAAATTATAGGAGTGGTTGATCAATGGGAGGCCCCATATATTATCTCGATAAGTGTGTCTCCTTAAGCAAATAATACCTTTCAAAACTCTTTATTGAAGGATCTTAGAAGGAAATGACCAAGGTAAACTTTAAGCTAGCAAGGGACCTTTAAGGGATTACTTTGATGTCTTTTCTACTCTTGACCAGGGGAGAGAATATGAGGCTCGAATCAATTATTTTGTATGTGAGGACAATTATTGTGAGCCCAATTATATGTTTGATCAAACCATTTACTTCTCCAATCAGCCTTGTCCTCAATCTATCACCTTTCACAAGTGAAACCTCATCACCCTTAAAACAAATCAGTAGATGCAACCTCTAAATTCACTTTCAACCCAATTTTCTTATAGGTTTGAATTGGATTTGTGCAATGTTATATAATTTCATTTGTCCAATATTGATTTGCATGTGACCCACACAAATGTTGTGAGTGAAATTAACCCTATTTCCTCATTTGGCCATGAAGAAGAGTGGTTTCAACTAATTAAGAAATAAGTTTCTCTTTAGTGATGAAGTTTTGGACAATAAGATTCTTGAAACTAATCATGTTCTCCCTACTATGCTTAATGAATATCCATGTGATTTTAAGGGTGAGCCAAACAATGTGACACATCTAGGCCAATAGAGGGTTATGGTATTTACATTGTTGAGCATTCCATTTTTGTAGAATAGGTGTGTAGTGATGCCATGATGGAGGAGAATGATGTTTAAGAGGAATTTATATAACCTTGTGTGGGATCAATGATTGATTCCAAGATTTCACTAGACTTGGATTTGTAGGTTACAAGTACAATTGAGGCAGGAAGGTACAAGACTGGTGTTGGAGAAAACACTTTATTGTCAAAGAGGGAGTGTTATATTTTGGTTGCTCCGAAAGTGTTTTCCCATAGTGGAGTACTTCATGTGACGTGGAGGGATTGTGGTCCCCTATCCCCTTCACTTTATTTTGGTTGATTTACATTTGGAGAACTTAGTGGGTGCATGCTACCTTGGGTTAGTGCTAGGGAGGTTCACTTCGTGATGTGGTAGTTTGATATATTTTACAAGGGGAAACTTATTGAGATAATATATGGGGCCTCTATCCCAGCCATTTCAAAATTGTAGGATCAATTTACCCATGTCCTCTCAATTTAATGGCATCATTTTCATCACGATAACCAACATTCTCGTCATCGTCATCATCATCATCATCATCATCATCATCATCATCATCATAATCATCATCATCATCATCATAACCATTGTCATCGCCATAAATCATCATCATCATCATCTCCATCAACATCATCATCAGATCATCATCATCGTCATGGTCATCATCATCATTATCATCGTCATTGTATTCATGATCATCATCGACATTGTCATGGATCATTACTATGTGGTCATCGTCAATATTATATATTTTAGTAATATGGAATATATTATATATGTAATACATAATATATATTGTATATTACATATATAATATATGTAACATATATTATGTATGTAATATGTAATATATAATGTATATTATATATATTATATATTTCATAAATAATATATGTTAAACATATATTATATGTAACATATAATATATGTTACAAAATTCACATCCCACGCATGCAAAAGTAAAACATGATCCCTAGCCAGACACCTATTTTTGAAACAGAGGTCGACCAAAACCCTGCCATGAGGAGGAGATGTGAAATGATTTTGCACAGAGGGCATGGAGGATCCGTGAGACATCCTGAGGAGGAGATATACAACATTTTTGCACAAAGGGAATGGAGGATCTACAAGGCCACTACGTGAGAAGGATATCTACTTCGATTTTTCATGTGGGAGGGAATGGAGGATTCACTGGAGTGTTGTGGCAGAAACCTAGGTGAGAATGGTGATTTTAACCCCTTAATGGTCATATTGATTTGAGTCATACTACTACAAATTTGCAATTATTTGATCGACATAATTGCATAGAGAAATAATCCTAAAACCTTCATAATTCTTAGGCTTGTTGATCTTGGGTATCATATCTATAAAGGGTGAGATATCAGGGTTAAGAAGATATTCACCCAACAAATAAAAAAAAACCAACAAAAATTCAATAGTCTAACCAGCGAGACCTAGGATTTTATCCCTTTGAAGGTGCTCATTCACCAAAGGTGCTTGCCTTTTTTATTTTATATAATGGCTCACTTGACCAATGAGGAAACACCACATTGTTATCCCTCGTGGGTGTAGTCTCCTCCTTGGTCTTGGTCCTTACCAATCAAAGTATCTTATCCAAGTAGCCATGTCATTATCGCTAATGGGTCTAGTTTCTTGTAGCTTGGTAAATTAACATATCCCAACCAATGATCTCTTTTACCCACCTTTATCTTAACCGATTTCAATATCAATAGAACCATCGTAAATTTATCCTTGGATATCTCCTGGAATAAATTAATATTAACCTCATCAAAGATAAATTTGGGAAAGTATGAACACATTCAGACTATCTCAAAGATATTTGTAGTTTCCCTCTCTTTGAAAATATTTGAGAAAAAATGAACCCCCAACTCTACTAGATCTTTGAAACCTTTAATTGTTTGTCCCTCAAGAGATTTTAGGTCCCATATTGTGTTGTGGTTCTTCCTATGGTTAGTAAAGTGATTAAAACATTTAGTGTTCTCATCACTAAGGCTAGACAAAACAACATGTATTTTTACCCTCTAGTCAACTTTTTGGTCATGAAGAAAAGTTTTGTCCTTTTAGATTTCAAATCTGCTAGGCTTTGCAACTCTTCATTAAAGAAAAATCCACTTGGATTATTATTCTATAAATTAGAAATAGCCTTCTCTCTCCCCTTAAGTATGTTATCCCTCTTTTTGGATCTATTAGTATACCAATAAGTTACTTTTTTCTTGAGATATTTCAATATGTTTGCAAACTATCTATTGGCCAAAACATGCATACCAACTCCGTGTGCTTTCCACTCTCTTCTAACTAATTCATTGAATTTTTCCTCCACTAACCAAATTAGATTAAACTTGAAAGAAATTGAGGGTTTATGGTACACCTTCTCAACTTGTATAAATATGGGGTTGTAATCAGATCCACCACCAGAGTCCACCCAAGATCTATACTTGTCAACTTTGTGTAGTAACTCCTCTTCAACCATAATTTAATCCAATATTTTGGAAACACTAGCCCTCTTAAATCTCTTGTAATGCCAGGTATCTTTCATAACAATTGGTTCTACATCCACTATTCCAACCATTCCTAACTCACAAGGAGAATAATCTTCTAACAAATCCACCCTTGCAAAAGTTCCCCAAACCTACTCCCGATTAAGAGTAAAATTCAAGTCACCAACAATAATGATGTTTTTGTCCTTTATAATAGATAGTGAGAAAACGTGATCTTAGGATATTAGCTTGTGGTCATATGGCCCATACATGTTCACCAAAGAGACTTGTAAGTCGAAGCTCTGAACCATGAACTCTTTGCACAAACCTAACGACATAATGAAATTGTTATTTAAAGTTAAGCAAGACTTGCACACCATGAGAAGACTATATTAACCCCTAGTTATACTTGTGCAATTGAAGAGTTAAAACACAATGAAATTCCATCACATTGGTTCCATTTTAGGTTCATCTAGACATTGACATTGATCAAATCTCATTCCAAAGTTACTTTCATCATATTCCAAGAATTTTTTTATTTTTATCTTTTATTTTTTAGTATTTGGAGATCTAGGAGTATTGATACCTCATTAAAAGCATTATAATGTAATAGAAAGATTCCTACTCAAGTCTAGAAACCCAATACATATTCCATTTAATTTATTAAATAAAACTTTATACAATGAAATTCAACATTGTACTTAACAAAACACCATCCGAAAAAAATAAAGAAATAAGTAAAGATAAAGTTACAAAAACAATAGTGAAGAACATATCATTGTAAGATATAGCTCGAAGATGACCATTGAACACCATTGTTATATATATATATATATATATATATATATATAT
>SNQJ01S0069330.1:26818-39037 GCA_010110895.2 Picea sitchensis
GGGCAGACAGAACTGAATATATTCATTTCATATGTTGATCCGAAAAGTGCCGCTCTTTTATCAAATCACATGATCGTACGGCCATGTGATCGCGTTTCCCACGAGGTTTGAATAACCGGAAGGAAAAACTTTGATTCGACGTGAACTAAAACTTTCGTGACGTTCGATGCCACCTGTGATGCATAACGTTTGATTACTATTATGTTTTACAGCTTTCGCTAATTCGATTTATAAAATGAAATTAATTATTTCAATAATTATTATTTAATATTTTTAATCACAAAATGCTTAATAACTTGTGTTTCGATTTAATTGGATTTATAAAATTAAATTAATTATTTTAATTATTATTTAATATTTTTAATCATAATCATAATAATATTATATTTTTAAGGTCAAGATTAAGCTAGACATTTAATTGGTGTATGAGATTCTCTTCTCCGGCGATTTGATTAGTAAAGTCTACCAAGGTATACATACCCTACCCCCTTTGGATATGAACTTGTGAACTCTTAGGAAAAAACACATGTTCTTAACCATTAGACCCACTTAAACATAAAATACTTAAGTACATGTGTTTCAACTTTCCTCTTAAAATTTCTCAAGTCTACTATGAATTCCATCTTCATTGTTCCCATTTCATTTCAAGCCCACCAACTAAGGCTTGAAGATTCTTCCTAACTATACAACAATTGTGAAATTCAATTCCCAATTCCCCCTTGGAGACTGTGACATGTTAGCTAAGTTATAATTATAAGGCGTTGGCTAGTTGTTCTACGAAATGGCTTTTTTTTTAGGAATTTGGGGATATAAATTTATATGAATCTCAATTTGTTGTTGTTCAGAATCATTTCTAAATGTAGAAATGGATTTGCTCAAAAACTCCGAGGATACTAGGATTTTATAGAAAAAATTGCTTAAATTTACGAATCCAATAATTTCTTGCCAAATATCTCTGAAAAAAATCTTCATTTCTTAGAATCTTTAACCTACTATTAATTATAATCGTATCCATTCTATATTTCAACCTCCTAATATTTTGTGACAATGATGAGGTGTCTTATTATAAGAGTGATGTGATTAGAAATGAAATTTGATAAATAAATTGTTTCTTATCAATTATTTTTTTTTTTAATATTAATATTTTATTTTGATTTTTTTAAGATTAATATTTTATTTTATATATGTAAAAATGTTTTATTATAAAAATGATGTGACCGATGATAAAATTTAATGGACAAATTATTTATAGTAAATTAAATTTTTATTTTTTTTCAATATTTTACTTTTAACCTGTGAAAATAAAATTATCAACACCGACAAATTTGACAAAACTATTTGACAAACTTGTTTTAAACGTGATAGAGAAAATCTATGTTATTGCTAAACAAGTATGTTGAATTTGTTAATATAATTTGCATATAACCCACCTTTTTTTGGTCAAGAGTGTTGAATTTGCATACAGCCGACTTTTTTTAGTCTAATAAAGAGGGTTGAATCTGTTGATAGAATTTGCATATAGCCCCCGTTTTTGTCTCATCCAGAAGTGTATCATGACGCCCCTTTATTTTTCTTGCTTTATTAGATAA
Source organism: Picea sitchensis (assembly GCA_010110895.2). Taxonomy (NCBI): domain Eukaryota; kingdom Viridiplantae; phylum Streptophyta; class Pinopsida; order Pinales; family Pinaceae; genus Picea; species Picea sitchensis. The sequence goes on from SNQJ01S0069330.1 coordinate 28,408, forward strand.
TCTAAAATTAATTTCGAATGATTATTTTATTTTAGTTTTTATCGATTTTTTTTCTTTTCACTTGTTTAGTTTTTTATTGATTCCCTTAGACTGAATGTGTAATGTAAAATAATATTAATAAATTAGATTAAAAATATAAGTAATATTAAAGAAACAAAGTAAAAAAATAATATAAATTAACATAAATCTATTTTAATTTTAGTTTTGAAATGTGTAATGTAAAATAACATTAAAAAATTAGACTTAAAAAATTAAAGTTATTAATATTAAAAAAATCAAAGTATAAGGATAAAATAAATACATAAATCTATCTTAATTCTAATTCTTTTTAGTAAGAACAAATTTATGATTAAATTTCATTTTTATTCTTATGTATTTTTAATAAATTTATGTGAAAATGGGTGCTATGCTTTACATTCTTGCTTCTAAATCAAAATATATTATTATTATTAATCTTTAAGGGTGTATCATGTTCTTTGTGCATGGTCTCTGGGTTGTTAGGGTCAGACATCTCTACAAGGTCTGCTGGAATAAGGAGGTTTGCCGACCACTCCTTAGTGATCTCCTCAAGGTCCTCTTCCGTGAGTTTGTAGTATGACTGAAGCTTCTCCTTATGTTCATCGTCTCACTCTGTAAGGTAGATGAAGTGTCGATCTGCATATAACTTCATCAGGGGTCAAAACCTCTGTAGGGTGTTTGGAGTGATGCGAGATTCAGCTTCAATGGCTCTCTTCAGCTGAAGCTAATATGTGTGAAAAACAACGTTCGACTTCCATTGTTTGTTCATATCACTCGAGTACCAGAGTGTGGTGAACTTCACAGCAAGCGGCTCGAACGGTTCAACATCCGAAAAGGTCGCACCTTCTGGCATCTCCCAGGCAACAAAGGCGATTAGGATCAGGAGCCAGCTAAAGTGAAACTCATAGCCCTGATCTTGTGCTTCACAATAGTCTAGTTCCAGTTGATTAACTAGGTACTTCACCCAGTTCATTTGTAGAACTTCCACGCACTTCCTTGCAAGGTCAATGACAAAGCATGTGACTTGCATGGGTCGGTTCTTTCGTACTAACTTTTCGGCTATTAACTGGAAGGCTAGGCACACTATGCCATTCTTGATGGAGGTTACCTTGTAGCCTCGCATCCCCTTTTCAACATCGTCGTATGTATCCTTGATCTTCTGTGCTAGTGCGCAATCTGTGGCTTTTCCTGCATAGAACTCCTGCAGGTCGGGTCCTTGCATACTTAATCCTATGATCCTATGGATCAATGTCGAATTGAATGTGATACGACGGTCTAGCCATAAGTAGCCGCCATGGTAACATGAAAGAAATATCTTGACACATGCATTGACTTCCTAGTGCCTTCCGAAGTGTGGGATTTTCATTACGTTTAACAAGGTGGACTGTGCGAGGTTCATCGTCCACGGTTGGGGTATTATATTTGAGTTTTTCCCCTTCATCCTGGTCAGGTATTTATACGGGGTGAGCATACTATAGTTCTTGTGATCTCCGAGGTTGAAGTCACTGAACTTCAACGCTGCGATATTGTCCTTCTGCGCTTGAACTGCGTGTATCCCCTTCGAGGGGTATGCAGTAACCATGGTGTACTCAAAATCTCTTGGCACATTATCTCGACTCACCGCACCGGCCAGAGGTGGGATGTAGTCGTGCAATATGGTCGGTATCAACTTCACATTTGCTAGGTCATCTCTATGTTTAGTTATCTTTTCCCCTGATGGTCGGGATGGTCTGGCTCCGCGAGAAGTCGATGGAGAGGTTTGCACTCCTCTCGTCGATGATGCTTGTACACCCACAGACATCACTCTTTCAGACATGAATCTCTCAGTCATGAAGTCAATGAGTACTTCCTTCACAGACTCTTCGAAGAGTAACTCGGGTTGAGTAGCTCAGGTTCGAAGAGTAACTGCTTAATGCAATGGGATGGATGGAAATAGCGCGATGATCATTGTGCAAAATCAACTGTTCTGCGAGCTCAGATAGTCACGGTTGGTAAAAGTGTTCTTGTTGCATGGAGCGATGGGATAAATAGATAACTTGGCAACGGATCTCTTGCAACGGGTGAGAAGCCTTCATTAACTCAGTTATGTCCGTTATGGCGCAGTCCCAACGATCCGGTGGTGAACTTTCTGACCATAAATGACTTTCTACCCATTCAGGTCATTGGTCTAACGGTTATACTGTTTCCAACAGCTATATTGATTCGCCATGGAGAAGTGCCATGTGACACAGTTCTGATATCCCAACGAAGTTCCAATTTTGTAAATTTTTCTTCTGCGAAGTTCCCTCTAGAACCTTGTGTAACTTTTTGATCTTAGCTCTCTTCTTTCTTTGTTTTCTAGCCTTTTTTCCAGTGATCTTCGTCTCAGAATTCCTTTTTCCATACTGATTCTTATCTTCTTTTGGCAGAGTAATTTCACGTTGTTGAGATTCTTTCCTAGAAATCAGGGGTAATACTTCATCTGTATCTGGAATAGGTGCTTCAGTCTTCTGTGGGTCTTCTAGTTTTCTTCCCACTTCGACATCCAAGTCTCGGGTTTTAAATAGCTTCGCTCAATTCTCTTGTTCTTCAATCAAGTGTGTGATCCTCCTAGTCATGAAATCTTTCAACTCTTGCTTCTTTTCTTCTAAGACTTCTTCTTCTTTCCTTCTAGACTGATCTCCTTCAATCCAAGGTTTTTTTAGTAACATAGAAAATGGAGCGTCATTCTCAATAAATTTAACAACTTCAAATTCTTCCTTTGTAGAAGTTCCATGACAACTCATAGATATCTGGGTAAGTCTTCCACATAGGTTTATAAACTTTCCTCTGAGTAATCCTATTCCTCCCAATGAAGGAATCATAGCAGGCTCCCCTAAAAGTTTCCAAGTTCTTTTTGTCATGATATTCACCTGTGTTTCCTCACCCAGAACACAGTTAATGTCGAAGTCTCTTATTCTTGTTTCAACTCTTTTTCTTTGAAGATATCTGATAAACTGATATGTCGGTGGTCATTCAGGGTTTCTTTCATCTATAGAAATACTTTTTCTGATTCTTTCTGGGGTTATGTCATAATCTCATGGGGTTCTTCCATAATTTCAGTTGCTTGACCTTTCTCGTGGTCTTCTTGTCTCATATTCATCCTTTCAACCATAGCAATCATTCTAGGGAAATATAATACTTCATGGTCCATAGCTTTGCAATAGAGGAAACTAGGTCTTCTACCAGGGCATTCCTAGTCAGATGTCTCGGTCTTCTGCAACTGTAACAAAGGGTTAATCCTCTCTTTCTTTTAAATGATCCCCAACCTCTCCTGTACTGCGTGATAGGATCATAGTAGTTAACCCGCAAAAAATGCTTTCTAGGGTCCTGCATCCATTTGTTAGTCCAAACATTCTCTCTATGCATAGGTATAGCATATCTTTCACTATTCTTATCATATCTACTCATACCAAATCTTCTTTCTTCTATCAGTGCCCTAGTTTTCAAGCTAGGACAAATCTTATCAAACATACCTAGATCCATACTTTAGAAACAAAAAATTCCACTAATCTTATCTTCAGCAGAGCACAAAGCTTCCAGATCTAAAAAATTTCACTATTCTTACCTTTATCAAATCTTACCTCTTTTCTTCAGATTAGACTTCTTTTCTTAGCATAGAACTTCAAAGATCGAGTAGAATACTTCACACTAGAGCGACAAATCTATGCACGAAGATCTCACAATTTCAGGCCAGATCTCCGCACAAAGCTTCTTTTTCCCTAGTTCCCAACAATCACAGTTTTAGGTCCCGACAATGGAACCATTTGTTGGCACAGGGGCAGACCCAGGGTTCAACACTACAACAATGCACCAACAAAACCCTAACTACTGGCCCTTTCAGCAACACCTGCGAAGTAGATGAACTCTCACCTGAGGTAGAGGCAGGGGTGCTTGCAGGACTCAGATGTCTGCAATGTTAGCTGGGACACAGATATGTGATTCTAACAATTAACAAAGCACTAAGCAGTTAATAGTCATTAGTCTTTAACATTTTATTCACATCACAAGTAAAACCCTTAATTATAGAACAACGCAATATTCATTCATATCTAAGGTAGTTAAGCACTAAGCATCAACATATATATCTATCATTCATCTATATTAAAGCACTAAGCAAGTAAACACATAAACACATCAATACATCACACAAAGCATAGCAACACTACTTGTACGTGGTTCACCACCACCCTGGGGCTATGTCCACCAACTCTTCTCTTCTTTATTATCTTTGGTCAAGCTTCTTACAGGCACATAGCATCCAAGTTCTACTCTACAGAAGACAGGAAATCTGTGTGCACTCCATCAGATCCTCCTTCTTCTAGCTAGGGTACAACACCAAGCCTTCACACAGTCTCTTATAGTTACTTTCACTAGCCTTGGAAGCCTCACACAGTACGCACAAAGCACTTACAACTCTTGATCACATAGATCAAACTCTAGCACTTAGGACATGGGCCTACTAGGTCTCTTCCCCCCTAGATACTTATTTATACATTACAAAATAGGCCTAATCATGAGTAAACCCATGGGACGTCATCCCATACCCATTACATAATCCCGAGTCCCAAAAAGGGCCCTAAAAGGGGCCAAGATTCCGTGATCTCTGCCTCGTCTTGTGCTCTTCCTTCGATAGCCTGTCGAAGTCCCAAAATTAGGTCAAACATGACCAAGAATCCTCAAAACTTGGTCAAGGGCTAGCAAGGACACTGAAATTGCAGGTAAGTCTATCATAGATGGATAGTACATGTCATTTCATTTACGTTGATATGTGAAACACCATGTGGTTCCCCCGGTTAGTGAGATATGACCTTGTGAAGTTGGAAGCCTCGAAGAATGGTGAAGAATCCCTAGTTGGTTACAAGTGAATGAATGAAAGGGTAAAGTGGTTGGAACAAGAAATCTCTAAAATCCCTAAATTTAAGGGAAGAGGTTACCTAGGAAAAATATAAATAACACTCAAGGAGTCATTCAAAAACACACTCACACACTTACATTGAATATATATCTTGTGAATGTTATGGTCTAGTATTGTGATATTTTGGCTAGTTTGTGATGGAGAATTCTGAGGTAGCGAAGCGAGAAAAGTGTGAGATTTTCAAGATTGCAGAAGAGAGCGTGAAAATATGAGGAAACCCTAATTAGGGTCATCCTCGTGGGTTTCCTAGAGGTTGTCATGTGAGAACCTGCATGACAAAAGGTTTTCGTCCCGCAAGGACAGGACATAAGTGAGCAGAACATTGGTTCCAGGTTCCTAAGGACTGTGGAAGAAGTTACAATTCAACTACATGATCATAGGTAAGTCTTAAAGGTTACATGCTTGGCACATGACATGGTACATGTGTTGATGGTTGAGGTTCCTGATTGATGTGCATGGTTGGAACATGGTATGGTACATGTGTTGATGATGCAGGCTTATTTTTCATATCAATAGAGATATGATGAGAGATAATGGGGCAAATCCATGAAATGTGTCACACTTAGTGAAATGTGGCGATAAAAAATTCAATTTTACATATTTTTTAAATTGAATCCCTTCAAACTCATATACACAAGTTGTGAATTTTCATGTGCAGTAAAAACACATTTGTAGGGAACTATGTTATATTTCTAATCATATTTTTTTAATATATTAGTGTTAATTAATGTGTCAAATTTGACTATTGTTTCCAACACCTAATTCAATTTTCAATGTATAATGTTTAAAAAAAATGCATACTAACACTATGTAAAGAATGTACTAGTGCACTCTTTTTTTTTGAAAACTTATGTTTTTTTATTATTTTTCGAAGTCAACAAATTAATATTTCAATTGCATTTTATACGCCTTTATGTTCCAACCAGTTTTTCTCCAAAATTAAAAACCAAAAATACATTTTTGAAGGAAACCTATAATGAGTGCACACATATATTTTATAATATTTTGGTTTTATAGTTTTTAATATTTAGGAGAAAAAAAAATTGTATTTAAGTTTTAGAAAAAAACAAGTTAAAAATATAGTATGAAATCCAAAACAAGAAAACTATATGCCATTGGAGAGAGGATTCAATGACAAATTTACATGCAAAAAATTCATCACCTTCCATGGAAAGGATGAAGGGATTTCAACTATAGGAAGTTGCAACTCCATGAAAATCCATAGAAATGGGAAGGATTCTTGTCTTTCAAGCCCTCTATAGAGGGTTTTAAAATAACCTCAATTGAAGGATTTAGTTGCCCTAGTTTGAGGTATTTTAAAATCCTTGATTGAGGTATTTTTGACATAAATAGTTCATTTTTGGTTTAAAACTCTCGATCAAGGTTTTAAGTCGTCCATGTAGGATTCACATAGGTCATTTTCACATGCCCACCTTGCCAAAATGTGAGTAAGATTCATGGATTCACCCAATAATGAATACACAATGGCAAAATCACACCATAAAACATGATGGTCAAAATATTGTACCTCATAAACTATGAGGAAAAAATTCCAACAAGAAATAAGTATTGTTCATTGTTTATTTTATTCTCAACTTTATGATGCAAAATACATAAAAGAATAATAACACACTATGGAGAAAATAAACATTGACCCTTATATAAATCATATAAATTATTTTAAGATCACTTTCTTCCTCTATTGTGATCATAGCCACTAAGGTTAGGATTAAATTTTTTACATTCCCCAAACATTCAATTAGATTTAAGGATTTGAAACATCTATTTAACCTTCCCCAAAACCCATAGTGACTAGTTACAATTGTAATTGTAAATTTGTTGGTGGATTAAATAAGTAACTTGTCATACACATAACTTTCTCATATAACCTTTGTTTTCTATGACCTTTGTTTTATATGAGAAAAAAAACATAAAAAAAAAAAAAAATAACATAAAAAAATGACTATAAATAATACTATTTCAATTTAAAACAAACAATTATAAATCTCAAACATACTCTATAGAATTCTTTAAAAAAAACTTTGAAAATGGCCTTGAAAAACCATTATTCTACCATTTCTACTCCATCAACCAAAAAAAGAGAACACTTAAATTAAAAAAAATCTTACTAGTGTGTGGATTCTTAACTAAACCAATTAAATTTAGGTCTTCCCAACCAAAATGAAAACAAAAACTTTTATAGTAATATGCACTTTTTACCATAAAACCAAACAAAGATAAAAGGCATTTTTATTTTTTTATTTTTTATTTTTAAGAATAAGTAAAATTGAGAAAGGTTGTTCTACCACAAAATTATTCATAAGATTACCTTAAACCAATAATAGAAAAAAAACCTTACACTAACTAAATAAACTGATTTCTTTTATAGTTTATCCAAATATCTCGTTGCTTCAATGCAGAAGACACAACTAATATGTTGCACAGTGGAGGCATAAACACAAAAAGATTTGATGAAAAATTAATAAACAACAACAATCACACACAACGAACACATCAATTTATGTGGTAAAACCATTTAAAAGGGAAACATCCACAGGGCCATGATAATCAGTATTCTTATTGTTCAAGGGAGAATTACAACAGCCAAAACAGGCTTACAACCATTTACTCACACTCTCTCATTTTCCTCTATGGGATTACATAGATTTATAACATCTTTCCAACAATTACACTAAACTAAACAATTTAATGTGCACCTAACCATATTCTATTTTTAGTTGATTTTGTCTCAACTGAAGGAAGAATAATAAGAGCCAAGAAATATGCCCATATCCCATCCATGGAGAATTAGTTGGCACGTTTCAACAATCTCCACCTTGACAACAATATTCTTGATATATCATGCCCAAATTTATTCAACACCTTTCTTGCAAGCCAAGAGAAGCCTAGCACCATCACAACTTCTCTAACAATACTGGTTTCATGAACATGTCTACACAATTCTCTTGAGTATGAACCTTTTCCAGAGCCACTCCACCTTCATCAATAACCTGTCTTACAAAATGGTATTTAATAGGAATATGCTTTGTATTATTGTGATAAGATGGATTTTTAGCCAAATGGATAGCACTTTGACTATGGAAGAATAGTTTCACCTTGTCTTGCATCCTTCCAAACTCACCCAACAAACCTTTTAACCAAATTTCCTCCTTGCAAGCATGTGAAGCATCAATATATTTTGCCTCATTAGTGGATAAAGAAACTATGTTTTGAAGCTTTGAGATCCAACTAACAAGTCCACTTGCAACAGTAAAGACATATCTTGAAGTTGATCTCCTTTTTTCCAAGTCACCTGCAAAATCTAAATTTACATAACCACAGACTAAATCATCGCAACCATTGTAGGCGATACGACATTTACTTGTGCCCCTAATATACCAAAGCACCCATTTCATTGTTTCCCAATGCTCTTTACCTAGATTTTCCATGTATCTATTGACAACACCAATTGCATGTGAAATATTTGGCCTAATACTTACCATCACATACATTAAAATTCTTACTGCATTAACATATGGTACATGAGACATATACTCATTTTCTTCATCATTACTAGGACATAAAATTGAAGAAAGCTTGAAATGGGAAACCAAAGGGACTTTTACTGGTTTCACATTATTCATATTGAATCTCATAAGTATTTTCGCCACATATTTTGTTGCGATAACCATAACTTACCATCTTTTTGTCTATGTGTATCTCCATGCCCAAGATTTGTTTTATTTCTCCTATAACCTTCATGATATGAATTTATGAGTGGAACGAAATGAAACCATGGATTTATAATATTAACACAAAGACACAGTGAAAAAAATAGAGATACAGTAAAATTTGACTTCTATTAAATAAGAAATATGACGAAAACTGTAAAATGTAGATTGAAAACAAGCTTGCCAGAATGGTGCCAACTTATCTCTGAGAAGAGATGTGATGACTACGCTCATTCACAAGAATATGAGTACCATGAGGCTCTAAAGGAATTTTTATAATAAACATGAATGCTAAAACTCTATGCATCCAAAAACCTAACCCTAGGAGATGAAGCACCAAAAGTCATGTGGGCCATGTTGGGGTAAGTTGGTACATCAACTTCCTGGGGTCGTAGATTTTGCATACGATCTTTGTTTAGGCCGTACGATAGATCGTTGTAAAGGTATTGATGAGGCGATTCATTTAGGAGGATTAATCCAAGCCTTTGGGTATCATTAAGGTTCCCTATCATGAAAAAGTGTTGTTCAAGCCCACAAAATAGCCTCGGGAATTCAAGAATCGAAAAATGACTAAAAATTGTAAGTTGCCCAAAAAAAATTGAGCCATTTGGAAAATACGGGTGGCCACCAAGATCTTACTAGATCAATTGTCCCCCTTAGGAAGCAATGGTATCCATTTCATTGAGTGCCCCCATCAGATGAGGAAATTTCTGCTGAATTTGGCCCCGTGCCTTGCTACAGGAGTTCCCCTACTTTGAACACCTGATAAAGATGGATCCTCTACTAGAAAGTGCCCTTGACTTGTGTGTCCACGATACGATTAATGGATGCATGTTACATGCAGTCAGGGTTGATCCTTGTTGGTTTAAATTGCTCAACTATCTCTGAGGTATCCAATAATGGTGGAAAATAAGGCTGAAGGAGGTCCACATTAAACACTTGGTGCAAGACAAGGAAGGGGGGAAGTTTGATCTCAAAAGAATTGTCACCCACATCCTTGGTGATGGTGTAGGTTACATAACAGAGTGGATGACGCTTTTGATGAGGCCCTATAAGGCGTTCTTTCGACAAGTGCAACCAAACTTTATCTCCCACCTGAAACTAGTGTGGCACCTGTTGTTGATCATGGTGCTTCTTATACTTAGCATTGGACTTCTGTAAAATATCCTGAACATGTTGGAGGATGTGATGGATCTGTTCAATGAATCGGGTGGCTTTGTCAACTTTAGTTGGAGCATGCGATGATTGTGCTTGGGTGGCTGCAAGGGGTAATGCAACATCCATGGGACCCAATGGTTGAAATATCAACCCCACCTGAAATAGGTTGTGGTCAGTTGAGATATGTATGTCTTTGTTGTAGTTGTGATGAACATAGGGAAGATTCTCATCCCAGGTGCGAGGGTGCTTGGAATTGTACATGCGTAGGATGTGCACGATCATTCGGTTGACGACCTCGGTTTGGCCATACTTCTAGGGGTGAAAAGAAGTGGATTTGGTGAGCTTGGTGACCAACAGTGACCAGAATCTCGACTAGAATGTGTTGAGGAACCAACTGTCTCGATATGAGATAATGGTTTGTGGGATCCCAAAGTGTACTCATAGTCATTCAAATAAGATATTCGTAGTGGCCTCCGCTGTGATGTTCTTCTTGTATGCAGACATAGTCGCCATCTTGGAAAAGCAGTCAACAACCAAAAAAACATAGTCATTTCCCCATTTGGTGGAAGGAAGGACCAAAATGTAGTCCATTGAGATGGATTCCTAGGGCCCATTAGGAGTAGGAAGAGGAGTGTACATGCCTTGTTTCTTAGTGGACGGTTTGGAAATAACGCAAGAAGTGAAGGACCAGATATACTTGCTGACACCTTGTCTAAGTTTCGACCAGTAGAAATGTCACTACAACACTACCACTATATTTTCCACGTCGAAGTGTCCTGCCACCCGA
>SNQJ01S0069331.1:24630-38846 GCA_010110895.2 Picea sitchensis
TACGAAAGCACTGTCTCAGTTTGAATGCTTGAGGACGAGCGCTTTGAGAACATCTTCACTGTGTCTGCCAATCACACTGATGAAGGCCTCCCTCGCCTGCTCTGATGCATGTCATGTACTCAATCCTTCATTTTCATCCCCCGTCCAATTCTGGCATTCTTTCAACAACGGGGCTGCCAGGTGGAGATTTCGATAGTCCCCGGGCACAGTGGTTTGAATGGCCTCCATAAGCTTCTGCTTAGACGATAGTCATGACATTTTTGCACACCAATTCAGCTGCCATATCAAATGTAAGTTTGAGGGTCTTTCACGAACTGCTTCTTCTTATCCTTTAATAGAAGAACTATTAATAGCCATGGAAACTTCAGTGAGGCAATGCTAAAACCTTGTCAACATTATAGTCGATAAAGTGATCCAATAGGTTTTGAGTTTCCGATGCTTACTTTGTTGCGTCGAACTTCTAGATCTGATAAATCTCAGAGCTAACTTATAATTAAGCGAACCTTGATTATGATCTTCAATTACGGATTTTCTCACGATCTAAAATTATTAGCTATATCTGCTATGACCAAGATTAAAATTTCAGAATTTTAAAAGGGTTGATTGGATCTTCCTATCAGACTCTTTCTAGATTGCGTAATAACCTACTCAAGATCGCAAAAGTAATTGCTGGATCGACCTCGACTTCCTAGTCGAAATATAAATACCAATAAAGTTTGAATGACAAAGAATCATAGATATGGACGGATTCACCAAATTTGTTGTAAGGGACACGAGATAACGTGGCAACCCTGAATTCAAAGGAATTACGGATGCCTTAACTGTAAGGAATGTCAATCGTTGCAACCCACGGGATCTCATTAACTAACGTGGCAACCCTAAATTGAACGTGGCAACTCTTAACTAAAAGGAATTGTGGCTATTGTAAAGAATGCCAAACATTGAAACCCTTCACATCCATAAACGTTTGGTCCCTGGTAATTACTCGAACGTGGCAATGAGGTTGATTATACAAATTAATTATTAAACATGGCAATCAATGGGTAGGGCAGTAATTTTTTAATCAGATTAAGTAAATGTGAAAAAGTAAACAAGGAAACGGACGCATTCATAAATGAAAGGAAGTTAAGAACATTAAATCCTATTCATTTATTTGAGTGAACGACGAAGAATATGCCAGCATCTTTCATTGTAGACCATAAGATTAGAATTTGTGATTAAAAGACTCATTAAACCATCGATTCCCATAGGGGGGACGCCTATCGGCGTAATAATTGCCAAAACAAATAAGTGGCTATCAACAGTCTCTGTGATAAATACTAGCACAGCCACATTTATGTGGCTGATGAACGCCGATAGGCGTATTTCATTTACAAACTTTATTTATTTAGGGTTTAACTCATTGGACAGCAAATCGTCGAAGTATTTCCCTAGTTTGCATTAAATTAAAATCCCTGTAACTTAATTGTATTTTGTTCACAGAAAATTCTTGTAGTTAGTAATTTTATTCTTTTCACGGAAAATTCTTGTAGTTAGAAATACAAAAGCATGTCCATTTAAACTCTACTGATAAATTGTAAATTGTACACTTGTAACACCATATTACATTAAATTAAACTAATGGCGGCAGGCACAGTAACGAGAGGGAATAAAAATCAGTAGATAAATAATACGTGGCGGGCACTTCACAATCCACAAACATGCGCGGTAAGGAGGCCGTCATGAGATGGCGGCTGGTAATATGAAACGTTTGGTTTGATAAATAGAATGCCTGGGTATCAGACGGTCGGTTCAGAAGCAATTATATAATCTTACTTAATCATTTAAACGTGGAAATTACATATCCTTACAGTAATTTTTTAGTGTGATTAGGTAAATGTTAAAAAGTAAACATGTTAAGGGATGCTTTGATAAATGCAAGAAAGTTATGAACAATAAATCTGATCCATTGATTTTGGAGGACGATTAAGAATATGCCAGCATCTTCAATGCATAGCTATCAGATTAGGGTTGAAAGTTAAATAAAATTAAAATATCATTAATTGTGCCCATTATCAATAGGTATACGCTTTTCGACGTAAAAATATGAAGAAAATTGATATAAAATCTTGAATCCCAAAATAACATCAATTTCAGAGGAATTCTGTGGACAATGTACAGACGTCATTAGACATATTTATGAAGGCTGTCATAAATGTCGATTAACATTATGGCTGTCATAACATAGCTTCATAGCCGATTAGCATACGTTCATAGCCATTTTATGTTAATCGCTATAGCCTTCAATTAACATAGGTTCATAAAATGGACATTTATGACAGCCATAATGTCAAAACATTGGTTCATAACCGATTATGTAGTAAAATAGAGATTAACATTTTATGTTCATTTAATGAAGGCTATGCCAAAATATGCGATTTCATCAGCGACAGCCACAATTAAATTACCCTCATTCATAAAATCGGCTATAGCGAGGTGTTCACTCGTTTGTATGCTGTTTATATACTATGCTGGCTAAAATCGCATATTATGCCACAGCCAAAAAGCCTTTCATTATAGCGATTTAGCCTTTCATTTGCATGTTTATGTCGATAGGTTATTGGAATCCGTGGAATAGATGCAAGGCACTGCAATTTAAAATGCATACTAATATAAGTTTAAATTTATTTTAATCTTACATTTTGGATTTTGAAAAGAAAGATATTTTGTTAATAATACACACTAAAAAATCATAAATAATAGTATGCTGAGACATGTATAAAAGGCGTTGAAAGAAATCCGTGGAATAGATGCAAGGCACTGCAATTTAAAATGCATACTTGTCATATTTTTATTCTATTCAAATAATAGAAGTTTATATTTATTTTAATCTTACATTTTGGATTTTGAAAAGAAAGATATTTTCTTAATAATACACACTAAAAAGTCATAAATCTTAGTATAAAAGTTAACGACGCATTTAATTCTGTGAATTGACCTGTTTTTAAACTAGCTTGGGACAAAATAATTACGCAATACTCCTCCCATTAACATATGTATTCTATTCAAATAATAGAAGTTTATATTTATTTTAATCTTACATTTTGGATTTTGAAAAGAAAGATATTTTCTTAATAATACACACTAAAAAGTCATAAATCTTAGTATAAAAGTTAACGACGCATTTAATTCTGTGAATTGACCTGTTTTTAAACCAGCTTGGGACAAAATAATTACGCAATACTCCTCCCATTAACATATATTCTCAGATCTGATGTAGTTTGTGGTTTTGATTTGAACTTCTCTGTGTGCATATTTATGGCTTTCATTGTGACCTCAAGATCTCCTTTGCTAATACTCCTTTCCTGCCCATGGACTTGTTGATAAAAAATAATTAATTATAATTTATTTTTGAAAATTGTAAACATAATATATTTAAAATATTAAATGTTTTTATCAAATTTGATAAAAAAAGAATCGTACATTTTCTTTTACATCAATACACATAAAACCTTTACACATACAAAGTGATAAAATTTCAATCCCAATCACTATATCATAATATACCGAATCAACACACCAAAGTAGATCGCGACTTTAATAATTAATAAAACCTTAAAACCTTAATTATTAAAGGGGTTCAATACATTTCATTCTATAAAATTTATGTTCACTTTACTCCTATTTCTATTCTATTATAATCCAAAATGAGACTATTATTAGGGTATAGTCATAATATTAAATACAAAGTGATAAAATTTCAATCCCAATCACTATATCATAATATACCGAATCAACACACCAAAGTAGATCGCGACTTTAATAATTAATAAAACCTTAAAACCTTAATTATTAAAGGCGTTCAATACATTTCATTCTATAAAATTTATGTTCACTTTACTCCTATTTCTATTCTATTATAATCCAAAATGAAACTATTATTAGGGTATAGTCATAATATTAAATAATTGTTGACTATTATTATTTAATAGTATATCATAGATGACTATTATTTAATAGTATATCATATTATGACTATTATGATATACTATTATTAATATAATATGATTATTATTTGTTGAATCCAATTAAGTATATTAAATAATAGATGATGAAATTTTTTTGTTTATCAATTTTAATATTTTTATGTTTAATTTAATTTAATTGTAATTTTTTATTTTTCTTCATATTTAATGAATTGGTAGAAAATTAATGAATTGGAATGCTTAGATTATTATTGTATATATGTTTACTGTAAATATGCTTAATATAACAATGCTTAAAAAAATTATTTATCTCTCATTTATGATTATATTTTTTTGGTGTTAAGACGTCATCTTCATTGCATTTAGTAGAATGGTTATTTGATTTATTAATTTATATTTGCTTGATTCCTATAAGTTATATTTCACAAGTGGTTGATTTATATTCACTTGATGCCTAGAATTTATATTCAAATAAAATCTGTAATGCCTAGAAGTGGTTCATTTATTTTACAATATTTATGTTTTAGATTTTATTCTATAAAAGTTATATTCACTTTACTCCTATTTTTCTAGTGCTAAGAAATTTCTTCACATCGTTATGGATCCAACCATATGGAGTTGTTTGTCATTCTAGATTTTGGAGTTGATATTTTATTGGCTCCCTTTTTCAGTGTTGACAACATTTAGAACTCTTTGTAAACACTCGAATGTTATTATACAAACCCCTTCATTCCTCACGCATTGTCATCGACTTAGCTGCAATGAATTTGGTTTTCTAATTCCTTTTCTCTATGGTGAGGAAGGTTACTTATTTGGAGGATATCTTCATCAAACTGGTCGCATTTGTCGTTTTCATGTGCCATTTATAGATTCCAGCTACACAATTGAATGCACTATTCGATCCATGATTTTGTTATCTTTACCAACAATATGCATCCTTACAAAGAATTATTGTGTGATGAATCCATTTATGAAGTCATTCAAAAACATAGGTTCTATATGGGTTGGAGACTGGGATTTCTTTACACTCTTGGAAAATGTGAGTGCTAGAAAATATGAATGGGTTGTTTTGAAACATATTTCGAACAAAACGCAATCAAGGCATTTCATTTGCACCAGCCTTAATAGGGTGTGGAGGAGTACAAACATTCCTTATGGTGGCACTACGCCTCCAAAAGAGACAGTGGTCTATAAAAGTAAAATTTATTGGCTATATTTGGATAAAGATTATGAAGACTACCCTTACTATGGGTACACAATATATTGGATGGATGTTTTAAATAATCAGTGGGGTTTTTCTTTTGTTCCAATCCCAGACATACAATGTATGTCATTGGCATTATACAATAACCAACTTATATGCCTCATAAATGATGGTTCCACCTCTATTTGGTCTATTGAAGAAGTGGATAATTTTATATTTGGTCAACCAACTATTGAACGAAGAGTTTTGAGGATGATTGGGGATGTAAATGGAATTTGTTGTAACACCATTCAATAGACATAAATATAAAATGTCCTAGATATCTTCCATTTCGAACAGTGGATGGGATAGTGTTGATGTGCAACAACAATGAAGTTTCACTCATGTTCTTTGATTTGATGATTGATTCTTGTGTCTCAACAAATATCACAAATGTATCCATGTTACAAAATGTTGGGTTACGATTTCCATTTCAAGGCGAGTGCAATGATCTGATTGAAAATGGAAATGTTTTCCCACTACTTCCAAACATGGATCCTATTGATGACATTACACCATTGAGAATAGATTTGTTGGCTTAGTCTACTTTTCCTTGTACTTGTCTTAAAAATATTGATATTCCTTTGTAGATTTTCATAATTTTGACTTTTATATTTCACCATTCGGATTATATTTGATATTTTACTTGATTTAGAAATGTTCATATTCCATTATCAATTCTGATAATTTTCACTTTCATATCATTTTCATATGGATTGATATAAAGATTGTTTACTGAAGGCACAATATATCTTTACTAAAGATTGTTTACTAAAGATATAAATTTTTACTGAAGGCACAATATATGACAAGTTAATCACGATGTATTTTTTCCTTTTGTAGAAATGTCTACTAAAGGCACAAGTAAACGTATTACGAAATGAACTTGTTCTCTGACAAGACGTGGGAGGAGAAATGAAATTTGTCATTTACGATATCAACAAAACAAAGATGCAATAAATGAACATAGAATATCTTTGTATCGTACAAGAACCCCTCAAAATAATATTGAAATTGATTTTCTCGATAGTCGTAAGTGTCGAAGTTTAGCTGCTATCATGCGAACAACAATCCCTGTTGATGTTTCTTTCCCACAATATTTTCATACTCTAGATATTTCTTATGTTCCAAAACCTCATAACAATGTTGTCTTCATTGCGAAAACTTATCATATTCCAAAAGATGATCATGTTCAAAACCTTGATTCAAACGAGAACCCTCAGTCTTCTACAAATGGAACTCCTAGATTGCAGCATGAAGAAAGGATGGAAAACCTTCATGGAAGAGTTCTCGAAGACATTCAAAATATAGGGCCATCTCAATTTGTGGGTGACAGTAATTTTCTTGCCAATTTGGTTGATAATTTGCAGCCTTTACCTGTTGTTGTTGGATGTGTGTCTCCTCTCCCAAATTTCTGAGCTAATATCCATCCACCAACAAAATCAATTAGAACTATTTCACTTGGACCAACTAAGGTATTTGAGTGCTATAATTCTTTGTCAAATTTCTTCAACAACATTCAATATATAGATTACTAAAATTCGTAAATTAACATTTTCTTTTCTCCTTATTTGGAGCACACTAACCATTCCAATAGAGGTATAGAAATCAACGACCAATATATTCCATCAACACACATTCAAACTCAAGGGGAGCCTTCTCATAACCTTGGTCCACGTCAATGAGGACCATCTTATGAACATTTTAATGTAATTGTTCTTCATCTGCATTCCTTTTTTTTTTATTTTTCCTTCTCTTGTAAGTTAATAAGTTGGAAATTAAAATTTTTATATATTTTTTTACTAGGACACCATTCAATGCAATCAAAATAGAGATATGCATTCCATAAATTTAGGGGAAAGAAATGTTGGAAGCAATGCAACAATTCCTCTTGGACCAAATTTGGGTAGGGCCTCTGACATTGGTCCTGAACATGCTCTGTTGTCTAGAGTTCATATCCATCAAGTGAATCAACGTGCTTCCCATCAATTTCATACCAACATGATCAAAGTTCATAAAACATTTCAAGCTAAGATTGATAGCCTCTCCATTGTCCAAATGTGCCATGTTTGTTGTGAATCTTATCCTGGAATCCAAGTTTTGAGAGGATCTAAAGGTCCTATGTGCAAAAGGTGAAAACATGAGCGAGGTTCCCACCATTTCTCTCGGTGGAATAACATGGATCTAGGTGACCAACCTCATGTTCTAAATGTTCTTGCCCAAGTTGAAGATATGCTAATAGCAAGGGTTAATCCAATACTGCAAGTGACACATGCTCGTGGTGGGAAATATAAATATAATGGTCACACAATTAGCTTTCCACAAGATATTTCCACGATTGCAAAAAACCTTCCATGACGTGTTGAAGATCTTGACATCCTCATTGTTAGGAGATGTGGTGTCAAGTAGGCTTAAATTTGTTGATTGTGATATTGAAGAAACAAAGAGTAATGTTTTTGACAATCAAGAGTTGGATCATGATCGTTTGCATGCTCATCCTTCATCTTTTGTTGCCCGACTACCTAATGAAGGGATAAAAATAGAAGAAATAAGAACATTCATTCAAAATGCAGATTCCACACCTGTTGAACGATTGGACTGGCCATACATTGGTTTGTCTCCCATCAATGAATATAATACAAAAGGGTTATTGGACATGGATTTCCCCACATTATTCCCCACTGGTGAGGCTGATTGGTTGCATCCTCATATTTTTAATATTCAACTGCATGAATATGCATTACATATTTTCAGATTCTTTGATTAGAGATTTGGAATCCATCCAAGGTTTCGGTATTTCTTATTGAACATGATTATGCACTATCGTAGCTAAGCAACTGTTGTAGTATTTTTAAAGAAGGATATACATGATAACTCACCTAAAAAAATTCTAGACTTGCGTCAACAACTCATTAATTTACCTGACAATAAGTTGGCTAGGCATCTTATGCATTTTGGTTCTACTCTTCGAGGTACAAGGGCCTATTGGACAAAGTGTCGTGCTGAAATCACTGACATGATTACTCAGCTGGGTTGTCCAACATTATTTTTTACTTTGAGTACAATTGACACAAAGTGGCATGACTTACACAATGTCATGCCCAAAAATGCACATTCTCACCATTTAAATGAACATCATAAAAAAATTGAAAATGTCATCCAATACCCGCATCTTGTTGCCATGGATATGCATCAAAGATTTGAAATCTTCAAGGAAGAAGTCATAAAAAAATATCTTAAAGCTAAAGACATTTGATACATGTTTGTTTTGATTGATTTCTACTTTTTGTTTACCTTCACATTCCTCTTGTACTCTTCTAGATATGTATACTAACTTTATATAATATATATACCTTTTTTTAGGTATCAGTGGCAACATAGAGGTTCAACCCACATACATGGTTTCTTGTGGTTGGAAGGTGCAGCAAACATGGATACATTGGTTTGGTCAAACCCTTCTAATGTGCACGCTGCAAAGGCATTCTTTGATAAATATGTAACAGCATGGAATCCATGTGATATTCATCGACGAAACATAATGGTTCCTCGAAGATTAAATGATGATACGTGCCTATTAAATAGTGAACAAATTCTCTCTTCTAATGCTCAAGATGATTATGGGCATTTGTTAAATTGTGTTCAAAGACATACAAAGTGCAGTGTAGATTCTTGTTTGCGAAAAAAAAGGTCTATTCTAAAATGTCAATACAATGCTCCATGGGAGGTTCGCGATGACTCAACACTGTTCATAGATGAGAAAGGGAAAAAGAAATACGAGCCTACAGAAAATGATGATAGGCTAAATGTTCATAATTTTTATCTTCTTGCAATGTGGCACGCTAATGTTGATTCCCAGCCTGTGGTTTCTCGACATGTTGTCTTGAAATATATTGCAAAGTATGCTTCTAAGGCAAAAAAGAGATCAGAAAGTTACCAAGATATGTTGACTAGAATTTCAAATGCAAGCATCTCAGATTCTTCCGTATTGTGTGCATACATAAGGTTCCTTGTAGAAACCCTTGTTGATCGTGACATTGGTGCACAAGAAACATGTCATATGTTATTGAAAGTACCTCTTTTTTTTTGTAGTAGGAAATTATTTTCCATAAATGTTGGTAGAAAAGTTTTCAAGAAAGTATCAAATGATCCCCATCAATTTTCATCTCTAGATAGTTTTCTTGAAATATATCAAAACCGACCTTCATTTCTTGATCATTTGTCTATGATAGAAATAGAAAGATCTTGGACCTTTGATGGAAAATGTAAAAAAGAACCATGGAAACATAGATATGTTCATGCCATTGTTAGATTTTGGCCACATTTTTATTATATTCCCAGTGAGGGTTCTGATGAATTTGAGACTTTTTGTTGGACTGAGTTACTTTTGTACAAACCATTTCGTAATATTCCCAGTGATATTGGCCTCTCCAGTGAAATAATGATTGAAAATTGGTGGAATTTACGATATTGAGAATGGGATGTTGATCGTTCCCCTACACCTTCTAATACTACTGATGAAGATAAAGATTCTCATGAAGAAGAAACCATTGTTGAAGATGATTTTGAAGACTGAAAAGTTTTGTCTCGCTTGATACCTCCAAACAATATCACAATCTCTGACCTTCAAACTCTTGGTCGAAGGGAATTTGATATATTCTTTAATTGGGATCAATTGATGGTTTCAAATGATGTTGCCGAAGAAGCTATAGATTTTATAAAAATTGTCAAATCTAGGGGTGATATTGTTGAAAATTCTCTTTCCACAATTCCTTCACCAACACCCTTGTCAGAGAAACAACGACAAGCCTTTGAGATCATATTACGACACTTAGTAGAAAAGAAACATCGTGAACCTCTTCACATGATTATGCAGGGCATTACTGGCACTCGAAAGTCTTTTCTTATTCACTGTATTTCTCATGCTCTTTCTGCTTCAGTAGCTAATGATCATAGTCTGTTGTTTTTACTCACTCCAATAGGAATAGATGCTTTTAACATACAAGAAAAAACAATACACTCCGATCTAAAAATTCCTATCAAAGATATGAGACCACTACAAGGACAATCATTTGCAATATTTCAAGAAGAAATGAGGCATATTCAATATATTTTGATTGATGAAATGAGCTTTCTAGGACCAAGATTATTCATACATATATATTCTCGATTACGAGAAGCATTTCCCGATAAAAAAACTTCTCCTTTTGGTGGTAGATCCATCATTCTTGTGGGTGACCTTGGTCAATTGCCTCCTGTCAAAGATAAGAGTTTGTATGCAGGTAATACAGTAGGGAAAGTTTTATGGAAAAACTTCAACATTGTTGTTACTTTGGATATAATATTTCGACAACAAGGAAATCATCCAAGGAAAGCTACTTTTCGAAAAATCTTGAATAACATAAGAAACATTGAACCTGTTATTTATGATTGGGATCTTCTTATGTCATGGGTTGATATGAGTTTGCCTCCAGTGGAAAGGAGTTTATTTCATTCAGCAATTCACTTGTTCCCAACAAATGATTTGGTCACCTTGCATAATAGACAAATTTTAAAGTCATTAAATACTTCAATTGCATGATCTATAGCTGAGTATACAAGACGGGCTGAAATTGTTGGTGTTGATGATGATCAACTAGAACGTGAGGTTTTTCTATACCCTGGTCAATGTGTCATGTTGACATGTAACTTGTGGGTTGAAGTCATCTTAGTTAATGGTGCACTTGGTTACATTCAACAAATTTATTATAGCCCTTGTACAAAGCCACCCCAACTTCCAATGTTCACTACTGTTCTTTTTTATAAGTACATTGGTGTTCCTTTCGACAAAAATAATTTGAATATTGTTCCCATCACACTTGTTACAAGAGGAAATCATAAACAAGTTCCTCTAAAGATGGCATGGGCCCTTACTATACACAAATCACAGGGGTTGACTTTAGATCGAGCTACCATTGATATAGGCAAGAAAGAGCATCAAGGGTTGACCTTCACATCCATATCAAGAATGAAATCGATACATGGTTTGTGCATATCTCGACCTTTCTCTTTTCAACATTATGCCAAGATGAAAAATAGTGCTTATGTTACTATTAGGAAGAAAGAAGAGCAACGATTACACTCCTTATCATTGTAGCATCCCATGTAAGTACTTTATCTCTTCATAAAATGTGTTCTTCATAAAATGTGTCTGTTTTGTTGAATTTTTGTCATTCATAGTTACTATTCTTCTACTAATCTTTTCTTCTCTATTTTTTTATATGTTTTATACCTTTAGTAGTTTCATTTTACTATGTCTATAACAAAAGCATATAATTATTTAGATTGTTACATTCATTTACTACTAACCAATAACATTTCATCATATTATTATGCATGGAAATAAATGTTTGTCCGATTCTCATATGCATAGTTGGACTCTCCTACATGTAATATTTCATGCTAATATTTTTTGTAACTCACGAAACAAATTTTGAAAATTTCCATACACACATTCTATTTCTATTTCCCCTCATAATTTATTTATTTTTGTTTTTCCTATCCTCCAGTTATGAACAACTCAGATGCTTTGAAGTTTGGTTCTTCTTTGCACGAAATAACGCAACAGGAGAATTTTCTTCATGGCATTCAATCTATGGTCACCAACCAACACCGTGAACCATTCAACTTATTTGATCGATCTTTGCAATGCTTGTCTAGACTAAAGGAAATTATACACACATATATGCATATATGTGATAGGGAAGCAGAGACACATTTGAGAAAAGATTGGCTTCATAGATAAAATGGTCATGTTCAAGTCGATCTTAATTGGTGTTGTCAATGCCACCAATTTGGTTGCATATTAAAGTAAGATTCTAACAATTTTATGGGATTTAGATATTTTTTTATATTTGAAAACTTCATTTTTTGAAGTTTAAACATAAATATTATTTTATGCAATGTTTTTTAATCTATATATTTTATCCCTTTCCTTCTATGTTATAGAATGTTTTTGAAACTGATCAAACTTTTTGTTGTTTTCATTATACATTATACTTCTAATTATTATTGTATTTTTCTCAACCAGGATAATGGACAACATAGATTTTTCAAGTTTTAGTTGGGCTCTATATCAAATTGCCGAACAAGAAGAATACTTTACTCTCTTAAAAAACTTCATCTCTATGAGAACTGATATAGAGTGTCACATATTTGACAATACATTTCATTTTTTGTTAAACCTGAAGAATTCAATGTTGCAACTACAACATATTTTTGTAATGATTGGTGTTGATGTAAACTCACCTTCCATTTATCATGGACTCGTATAGTCTTTATATAGTTGTTGAGTAAAATTATAATGAACAGAGTTTACAAAATTTTGAACATATGTTTTCTTAAATTTGAAAAGAGATTTTCAAATTATATTTCTTAACTTTCATTTAGATGTTTGTTTAAGATTAATTTCAGAAATATTCATATATCATATGACCTTTTGGATGAAAATATGATCTGAAAATATGATATTTCATTTTGACCNTACAAATATTTATATATCATTTTTTTTTTATAAAAATACATAAAATTTCTACCACTAGCATAATTTAGACCTTGACCTTAATTTTTGTGATGGGCGACATTTTACTAGGGAAATTGTTTTAAAAATTCTTCTCACATTGTTCATCCTAAGGCCATCTAGGTTCATTCATCTATCATCAACAATGCGACATGCCCTTCAGGACGCACTAGGTGCTCCAAGGGTGCCACTCGTCTCATCTATTCCCTTGCGCGACGTGCCCTTCAGGACGCATTACATGCTCCAAGGGTGTCACTCACCTCTTGACTGACTTGGTAGAGATCAAAAACCCCTAGAGTCAATACTCCGCCAGGTGAACTTGTGGGAGACTAAGTGCCTCTAAGGAATAAGGCCCCTGCCTTATTGTGCGCCCCTTAGAATCATCGTGAGCGACTATCACAGTCTTCCCTCACGGCATCGTGGGTCCTCTCGAACTAGGTAAACGTTAACCTACAGTTCGAGCCACGATGAGAGTGCTAGTAGGTTGTGGCAGGGTTGCTGTCCACACCTCTCCCTCAACATCTCTGGTAGTCATGCGTGACCCCTTTACTCCACATGTGAGTCTGGTTGGCAAGCTATCATCAACCTGCATCATCAACAAATCATGTTAGAATAAATCCATATCATATCATCTAATCAGATGCGCTAATATCATAGTAAAAAAAATCAAACCCCAATGGTACATTCCCCGACTCGATCCAGAGTCCAAGGGGTTCCATCGATGCCTCTGCATCCTCGAGGTCCAAAATCCTACACACTCAGTAAACCGAGTCAATAGCACTTGTCTATGTCAATGCAGTAAAACAACAAGTCATCAACCCATAACGCCTCATAATCAAAATCAAAAGTTTTAATAGCATAATAATTTGGATCACTTGCGAGCAGGTGTCCTCAAAGAATAATTTCGCTCAGTGCGCTAGAGCAGGATGTTACAGAAACTTATTGAACTTGTTTTTGTTTTGATTATACATTATACTTCTAATTATTGTTGTAATTTTCTCAACTAGGATTATGGACAATAGAGAATTTTCAAGCTTTAGTTGGGCTCTATATCAAATCACCGAACAAGAAAAATTCTTTACTCTTTTAAAAAATTTCATCTCTGTGACAACTGGTATAGAGTGTCAAATGTTTGACAATACATTTCATTTTCTCTTAAGCCTAAAGAATTCAATGTTGCAACTACAACATATTTTTGTAATGATTGGTGTTGATGTAAACTCATCTTCCATTTATCATCGACCGATATAGTCTTTATATAGTTGTTGAGTAAAATTGTAATGAACAGAGTTTACAAAATTTTGAACGAATATTTTCTTAAATTTGACAAGAGATTTTCAAATAATATTTCTTAACTTTCATTCAGATGTTTGTTTAAGATCAATTTCTGAAATATGAAAATATCATATGACATTTTGGATGAAAATATGATATGCCCTTTTGACCTTTTGGA